>JAUELK010102095.1:0-12130 GCA_031471215.1 Gastropteron pacificum
AGTCCCAGGTTGCAGAGCTAGACTGCCATGGCTCTGTAGGTCTACTAGACCACTTGAAGAGTGAATAACTCATAACTCGTGCCTGATGGCAACAACAACAACAACATTCATTTTTCAGCAGTAAAACAAACGGTGATCTTAATGGACCCTCACGGAAACTATTTCCAGTGCCGATATTCGTCACCTGAATGAAAACGTATAATATACAATATATAATGTTAATGTATGAAAGAAAGGGTGAAAACAAAGTGGATCCATCGCCCTTTTTTTGTGCTGTAAAATGACGTCATCAATGGCATAGAGCTAATAGTGTTGTAAAGAGAACGGAAGTCGATTGATAACGTCATTTTCCAGCAACGGATCCATTCTGTTTGCACCCTTACAAATTATGGGTTATCTAACTCTCTATTCCTGTTGCATAACTTGACGTCATGTGACAAAGTGAACTTGTTTACTACCCTGTTGACTACATCGTCACACCAGTGCTGTTTTGTTGTATCTACTTCAATATCATTGTGTAGATAGACCAAAATAGCACTGAGGTCGCGACATGGTCCAATCTCGTCAGCCATCGAGGGTTGGTTGGTAGTGGTACCTTCTGCTAGTTAGTCACAAACAAAAGACCATTACAAGACTTCTCTCGAACTCTAGCCCAGCCCCTTGACAGATTTCTCATTATACCAGTGGTCCACTCAATCTAGGACCAAATATCTCACTGTCACGCCATGGCTATATATGGAATGTTACGTGGAAGAGAAGGAATAGAGAAACTGAGGGAGGGGTACAAGTAAGAGTCAGTCTGAGCGTGTGTATGTATATGTGTGTGTGTGTGTGTGTGTGTGTGTATGTGTGTGTATGTGTATGTGTATGTGTGTGTGTGTGTGTGTGTGTGTGAGTGTGTGTGAGAGAGAGAGAGACAGAGAAAATAGAGACAGAGAAAGAGAGCAAGAGAGACTGAGGGAGAGAGAGAGAGAGAGAGAGCAAGAGAGATAGAGAGAGAATAGAGAGACAGAGAAAGAGAGCAAGAGAGACTGAGGGAGAGACAGAGAGAGATAGAGAGAGAGAGAGAGATAGAGATGAAGAGAGATAGCAAGAGAGACTGAGGTTTAGACAAACAGAGAGAAAGAGAGAGGTAGAGACTGGGAGAGAGACAGAGTTAAGTCTAAGAGAGAGATAGCAACAGAGACTGACAAATGAACACACACAGAGAAATGAATAACAACAATCAACTTTAGTACACCAAATCAGTAATGAGACAAAGAATGTTTGGTTCATGGTTTAATTTAATCACAAAGTTTTCACAACATAACTCTATCATTTCAACAGTCAAACATTTTGTTACGCTACAGGATATTCACTAATATGTATCCTCCATATTAGCAAAGAACACAGAATGTAAACACTGTACATATGTACTTGCTCCTAATTTAATAAAATAAACACACCTGAAGGATTAGAATAAGTCAATGAAATAACATAACAAGGAATCCAAGCATCAGTAATAGTAAATAGAAAATGTCTAACACATTAGGGGGTGGGGGGGGTTGAACAATGTCTCTGAAATTAATAAAAGGGGGAGGGGGGAGGGGTTACAACGTGACATTTCTAATGTAATTAAGGGTCTGCGCTCCGGTAGTTTGCAAATTCGACCGTGTTAATAAGGGAAAAAACACACTTTTCAGTGTGTAGGTCTATCGAAGGGCTAACATTAATAAATGTGGGGGTGCGAACAATTCTCCAAAAAGAATGTCTTTTTAAAGAATATAACAGAACAAAAATAATGATTCATAATTTACTTTGGCACGTTAAACAGGTTATTGGAATAAAACAACATGCTGAAAGAAACTCCTGATCTGATTGATGATAAAGTAAAGTCTATTCTCAACATCATATATCTTCATCTTAAATGTTCTTGATCAGCCTGAGCTGAAATGTTATTTGCCCTGTGGATTTGAGAAACACACCAGTTAAAAAAGTACATGCTATTTACACATATTATCTTAACTGTGTCCTTTGTTGCACAAGGAAGCAAGAGCCATACGTCAAGTCAAGTACACGTGGGGAAAGTGTGTGTTAGAAATACACTTATTATCATTATTATTATTATCATTATTATTATTATTATTATTATTATTATTATTATTATTATTATTATGAAAGTCAATTTAACACAACCAACCCTACACTACACTATAATGCCTACCCTCACAGTACATGTATACTACTACAGTATAACACTATTGTCCCAATACCCTAAGTCAGTGGTTTCCAACCATAAGTCAAGTCCATGTGGGGAATGTGTGTGTTAGAAATACACTTATTATTATTATGTAAGTCAATTTAACACAACCAACCCTACCCTACACTGTAATGCCTAACCTCACAGTACATGACAATGTAAACTACTACAGTATAAGTATAAGTATAACACTACTGTCCCAATACCCTAAGTCAGTGGTTTCCAACCATTATGTTCCGGGACACACACAGGGAGGATCCAGGTATATTAAACAAAGGGAAATAACAAATAAAATAGGCTCTGACTGACTACTCTGAGAATACTTCTTCATCTTTCTTGTTCTAGTCCAGCAGCCTTTGAGCTTTCACCCTTTGGCCCTTCTTCTTCTTCTTCTATTTATGACTGCAGCCTCATAATAGAGGACTTTTGCAATCGCGCAATGTGACTCAGTCTCCAATGCCCTTGAGGATATTAAAATGCACACACCAGATATTGCAATACAATGTATAAAAGCATGACTTTTTATTCATGAAAATTTAAAATCTTTCTTTAAAAAACTGGTGCATGTTGAGTAGTGTTGGGCGTTAATCGATACTGGCCAGTATCGGGTATCCTTACCCCAATATCGATGGATAGTCAATATCGATACTATGATGTCACGTGAAGCTAAAAATATCTGTGAGCTGGAGCGTGTGACAGGTCAAAGGTCACAGTACCCGCCCAACATTTGCATTTAGGCGTTTCACTGAGATTTCTTTTTGTTATTTTTAGCTTTGTGTTTGTTTAATTGCTTAGCTTTCTTTGTTGTGATTCTTTTTCCTTTCTTCTTTATTTCTATTTTCACAAAGTCAAATAGAGAAAAAGTGAAAGTATCGATCAGTATCGACAAAGAGGCTCCTTAGTATCGGGTATCTACTAAGAAAGCCAGTATCGATGAGTATGTGATATCGATTTTGATTAACACCCAACACTACTGCTGAGTATACCAGAGTAAACAAGCAGATTGGCCAAAGCTATGCCCACCAACCATCAAATTGTTAAGTTGAAAACACAGAAGAGTACTATTAGTACTAATACTAATACTAAAAATGCAGCGTGTAAATCAGCTTTCATTGGTATCACACATATAGAAATAACAGATAATGTAACTACAGAGCTTACTGAGTTGAGCTCACACGCAGGCCAGGAAAATGTGGCACAAAAAACAGCTATCATTGTTAGTTGACAGCTGAGTAGTTTTGCCAGTACACGTATTGCCAAGATCCAATACAAATTTCCCTTAATAAAAATAAAGTAAAGTAGGCCTATATTATCTCATCTCCTCTTAGCTGAAACAGCTACAGCTAACATCATCCTTTATAAGACTAGCACTGGCTGACAAGAGTACACAACTTATCAGCTTGGGATGTTGTTGCAATCAGGCACAAGTTATGAGCTATTCGCTCTTCAAGTGGTCTTATAGACCTACAGAGCCATTGTAGCCTAGCTCTGCAAACCTGGGACTGGAGGGCTTTCAACTTGGCCCCTTGTTCATGCTATTGTGCAATATCAGCTCGGGATAAAACAACAACAACAACCACAACAACCCTATCCTTTGGAAACAAAGAGTCCATCGCGGTTTAGAGTAGGTCTCGGGGTGCCGGGAAATCTCTTCTTCAGGCCTGACGTTGTGGTCAAGGTGTGGTGAGTTGCTAAGGGTAGGGAACCACTGACCTAGGCTAGGGGTACAGAGAAGTCTATGTCTCTGCGGTAAGCTCTGAGCGTGTTGTGGAGCACCATGGCCACGGTGACAGGTCCCACGCCTCCCGGCACCGGAGTGATGTAGCCTGCTTTGGCTCGCACACCTGGGGAACAATAAGATAAGATAAGATAAGATGCTTCTTCATTATCCCCAGTCATTGTTGATATCGTTTGATTGCCTGTCAAATTGATAAGCTTTGCTTGGTCACATGGAATCCCTTTGTCTTTCTTTCTGTCTGCATGTGTGTGTATACTGTGTATTATAATGTGTAGGCCTATAATAATAAGATGAGAAAAGATAAGAGATAAGATAAGATCATCATTAATTATCCCCTGAGGGTAAATTATTCGATTTAAGTAAGAGGGTAAATTATTGGTTTCACAATGTTCTGAATACATTCACAAACAAACAACCATGATGGGACACATCTGCATACACCTTTCTGTCTCTCTCTCTCATTCACTCACTCTTCAACACACAGTATAGGTATGTGAATAGCATGGACAATAGCATGGGGTGAAAATAAATATGTAGTCTACTAGTCATAGATAAGACCTGCAAAGCACACAAACCTTCAAAGTCCACATCTCCCACCAGCCTAGCTTTGCCCTGGCCGTCGATCAGTCGTGTGATGCCCACGTCTATGACCACCGCCCCCTCCTTGACCATGTCTGCGGTGATGAGGCCAGGGCGGCCAATGGCCGACACTAGGATGTCTGCACGCTGCGTCATCTGGACCAGCTCGGCTCGCGGGGTGTGCCGGTGACAGATGGTGGTGGTGGCGTCCCCTGGACAGAATAATCATAACATAATAATAAAAATATCAATAGCCTATGTAAAAGCCAGTTTGAGTGTGTGTGTGTGTGTGTGTGTGAGAAAGAGAGGGTGGGGGTGGGAGGGGGGAGAAAGAGTGACAGAGATATACAGAGACAGAGAAAGAGAGAGACAGACAGAGAGAAACAGCGATAGAGAGAAAGAGAGACAGAAGCTCGAGCTCAAAGCGCTTTACAGCATATTATTACTCCCTCAGGTACGGAGGATACAAAGGTCCACTCATGAAGAAAGAAAAAAATACAGTAGAGTCCGCTTAAAATAAACTCATTGGGAATAGAAACAAAACGTTTATCTAAAGCAAGGTTTTTCTTATCATCTTATCATAGAAAAGAAAAAAAAGCAGGAGCATATGAAAAGTTTTATACAAGACATTTTCAACAAGATTTTCTCTTTAGCGAGTTAATCTTCTGTAGACTCCATTGTATCGTATATATTCTTCATCTTCCAAGGAGTATTTCAAGAAGATAACTGAAAGTGACTCTACCAGGAATCAGACATTTTGCCCTTTAGTCAAGACAAATTATGATCTGATTGATTCAAGATCCGAACTGACTTAGTCCTCATTGGCACAGGTCCAGTATCATAGGATATTCTTGTGTGCTTTTGTGCAAAACTGTGATATGTAATGTGCCTGTATTTTATATGAAGTTTTAACTACTGTACATTTTGCTTGTCAATTTAATGTGTTTTTATGTACAACACCGAAGCAATGTGACATGTTTATGGACAATAAAGTTTGACCTTATATTATCTTAGATAGGACACTAGTTGTAACATATTCAGATTGAGTAGATACTAATGGAGGTCTTGATTTGCTCAGATTACCATGCACACATGGGTGTTACCAACTGAAACTCCCCAATACTGAAATTGAATTTTATATGATGCCCAAAGTTGGCTAATACTGAAAACAACCCAAATGCGTGCCACCATTGGCATGTTAAAAAAAAAAAAAATTGGTCCCCTACATTGCAGGAGATTGAAAAAAAATTCCGTACTTTGTCAGCGTCGCACTGAGTGAATACGGAAGGATTTTTGCTGTAGACTCACGAATACGGAAATCCGCCATGGTACAGAACGATAACACCCATGCTGCGATACTGAGGTCCGAATTTGCTAAGATGTCCATTTTCTGTTCAAAATACTGATTGAGTTCCAAATTTTCTAACATTTCCATACTTATGTCCATTTTCTGTTCAAGATACTGATTGAGTTCCAAATTCGCTAAGATTTCCATAATCATATCCATTTTCTGTTCAAAATACTGGGTAACAAGAGTCCTGATTTGCCAAGACTACCATACCAATCCATTGTCTCACCTGCTTTAGTCTGTCCATTGCCATCAGACAACAAGTGTAAAGCTATAGGCAGCCCGACATTCTTAGAGCGGCCACAGACTACTGCATTCATGCCCTTCGTAGAGATACCTGATGAGGGGTATTTCATGTTCAACATTAGGGTCCACAGACATAGAGATGTGTCATTTGAAAAAAAAGCTTTGACAACTGTAAAACAACATCCTGGGTATAACACTATACATGAAATAACAACAAAAGGGAAGCAACTCGTAATATGTAAACTCAGATATGATTGGAAGTTATGTCCCTTTCAGTTCTCTCCTGTTCAATAAATAAATTAACAATGAAAGTTGTTTTCATAATAAGTTAGATCTACAGCTAATGTTAGATTTCAAGACTTTAATATTTACCTCACTAAAGAAAGAAATAACAGGAACGGGGGGCGGGGGTAGAGTCAATTATATAAGTTCACTTTTTGGCATGTAACAGTATAAAAAAAAAGAACTCATCCTGAGATACATACATACACACAAAGATATAAAAAATATTATGCAAAGCACAGACATACACACATTCACTCTGACACAAGACAAAGCATAGACCTACACATATTTACTACACAAAATCACAGACATACACACACACAACAGCACAGACATACACACAAGACATGGCACAGACCTACACATATTTACTACACAAAATCACAGACATACACACACACACAACAGCACAGACATACACACACACAACAGCACAGACATACACACACACAACAGCACAGACATACACACAAGACATGGCACAGACCTACACACATTCACTCAGACACAACAACACAAAGCACATACCTACACACATTCCCTCAGACACAAGACATTAGACAAAAGCACATACCTACACACATTCACTCAGACACAACAACACAAAGCACATACCTACACACATTCCCTCAGACACAAGACATTAGACAAAAGCACATACCTACACACATTCACTCAGACACAACACAAAAGCACAGACCTACACACATTCACTCAGACACAACAACACAAAGCACGGACATACACACACACAACACAAAAGGACAGACACACATTCACTCAGACACAACAACACACATTTTACAAAGAAACAACACAAAGCACAGACCTACACACATTCACTCAGACACAAGAAAAAGCACAGACATTCGCAACACAAAAGCACAGACCTAACAGACCTACACACACATTCACTCAGACAAGAAAAAGCACAGACATTCACAACACAAAAGCACAGACATACACACATTTACAAAGAAACAACACAAAGCGCATACCAACACACATTTTGCACAGAAACAACACAAAGCACAGACCCACACACATTCTCATAGACAGAACACATTCACACAAACCTAGCCTGCGGATGATCTCTAGCACGCCTGCAGGTGTGGCAGGAATGAACGCCTCCTGATCCACGGCAAATCTGCCAACGTTGAGCACGTTGAACCCATCCACATCCTTTTGAGGCAACACAGCATCACACAGCACTCGCTCACTCATGTGATCTGGCACAGGAAGTTGTACTAGAATCCCGTCCACACTGGGGCTCTTATTGAGAAATGAGATTTCTTCTAAAATGCTTTCTTGGCTGACAGATGTTGGCAGGCGTAAGATGTCACAGCTTATACCTGTATGGATACAAAAAGTGTTGGTTCCTTATTCTAATCTTTTGTATTCGCTTTACTATGTTCATGTTACTCTTAAACTTGTATGCACATCTGTATTCTCTCCCATAAGTTTGTGTACATATTGTAGCCTACTCATTATATACCATTTTGCCAACACTGAAAATTGTAACAAGGAATTAGTTTTGAATTTGAAAGGTGCTACTGCATCGAGCAAGTTTTAAGAATATCTAAAAGGCTACTGTTAAATTAAAATTCAAAATGAAACCCTATCATTGCCCCTTCATAACACTTTAAGCGAATTTTCCAGAGGAGGCTCTTCTCAGGGGTGATGAGGTATATAATATATACATTTTGTTTTAAAACTACAAATGAACCAGTCCACTTACCTGTGAATTCTGCTGCCTTTTTCTTGTTCCTGACATAAGCCACGCTGGCAGGGTCCTTGCCAATGAGTAGCACAGTGAGCTGAGGGGCCCGCTTACCTTTGCTCACAAAACCTGCCACGTCTTGCCTGATCTCCTCCAATATTTCCCGAGACACAGCCTTCCCATCAATGACTTGTGCTGACAAAGTCCTAGGTTTTTGTGGATTGAAAGAAAGCAGTATTTTATTTCCTCCTTTCCTTTCAAATTTTGACATGAATGCTTAATTCGCTTTCATAAGGGGGAGAGAGAAGTAACATTTTTATACAGTGAAACGAAAACATAGAAAAGGTGCCCCATGGTCTTGAGACTTTCAAGTTCACATTTTTACTTTTGTTCAAAAGAAAAAAAGAAAAGAAAAATACTGCAATCAAACTGTAAGTACTAGTGGCAAAAATTGTTCTGCACAAAAATTAGCATGGTATTGATAATACATTAATAAATGCACAAGCTTTACTGAGGCTCAACACTAAATTTCTTTCCAGTTGCAAAGCTTTGCAATAGTAATTGTAATTTAACGTGATAGTGTCATACAGATGAAGCTAACAACACTTTCTCAAGAGAAATATTCAAACATGCTACTCTTATTTAACAGGACTTACTTGGATGTAGAGCTGAAGAAACGCTGACCTGCCCTTTCCTTCACACTTGTTGCAGCATGTGTTCTGAGCCCTCTTAAGACGTGTGTCCGGCTGGGTAGACGATGAGAGGAGTGAAGATAAAGGGAACCAGAGAGATAGCTTCGTTCTGATTGTGATGTCAGCCCATGGGAAAATTCAGGCTTGTGTGAACTTGGAACATGCAAACCTCTTCGTGGTTGGATTTGGCCAGAGAACTCTCTATTAAAACTGGGTGAATGTTTGATTTTCTGCAACTTTGATTCACTTGCAGCCTTTATCTCTATTCTACTCTGGTTATGTCTTGCACAGTGAGAGTCTGTCTGCGACACTGATGTTGTGAAAACTTGTATCCCACAAGAGCTTAGAAGACAGTGGAAGTTGTTTGATTCAGATGATAGGCAAGCAACTGCATTGACATTTAAAGCTTTGATCCTTGAACTGGCATGATGATAGAAGATAGGGAATCGATGTGGTCCAAGGAAAATGTTTTTTCTGTGTGGAACACTACTGAGAGAGTCATGCTTTTTCTGTGATCTTGAGACCACAGATGTTTTGTTACTGCTCAATGCGTGGGTGTGGTTACACATGGAGCAGGCCAATGCCTTCTGTAGAAAGTCATTGAAGCGAAAGGGAAAGCTCCTCATGGGGTTGGGTACAAGTCTGCTCCAACCATTCATTTTTGTTGACTTTATTGTACATTCGTGGTCCTTGGTGTTATAAGTGGTCTCACGTTGCTGTGAGAGGGGTTTCACTGAGGATTTTAAAACATGAATTGAGACACTAATAAAAATGAAAAATGTAAAGCACATTTATCTTATTTTTTTACATTATAATAGCCGAGTATGTAGGCCTCTATAGGCTTTTCTTGTACTTGTATGTATACTGAGGAATGCCATTTTTGTTATGATGATGAGTATGAGGTCAAATGAAACAACCAAGCCAGTGGTCAAACCGCATGAGCGGTGGAGGAACTGGAATGGTTGATGGATAAGGCGTCAAAGTTTAAAGTGTAATGGTCTCCATGCAGGCAATCCAGTACCCAGGTTTGATTTCTAGGCTGGCGGAATTCTGTAGGTGTAATACATTGGTCGAAAAAGAGCTGTTGAGAGCCAGATCATGCCCCGGGGCTGTCATCACCTCTGGGCCCCTCACAGTCACACTCAAAACAGTGGGGGGTACTTTTCAAATTCTAATTCTATCTAAGGCCTAGAATCTCCCCCTCCACCCCCCCCCCCCCCCCAAGAAAAAAAGACACACACAAAAAAACAACAACAAAAACCACACACACACACACACACACCCTCTCTCTTATAAGATCGAATAACTTTTGAAGTTAAAGTTTAAACGGCTTTGCACCCCTGTCTTCTTCTTCTTCTTCCAATTATGACTGCAGCCTCATATATAGAGGACTTTTGCAATCTTGCAATGTGACTCAGTCTGCAATGCCTGTGAGGATATTAAAATACACACACCAGATGTTACAGTACAATGTATAAAAGCATGACTGACTTTTTATTCTGGTGCATGTTTATTCTTACGTTCGTATGTTACAACAAAGTTTTCTTAAAAGATAAGATATAAGTAAGTAGTTTGCCTGCGGCCTTCTAGTGGTTGGCCCTAAATGATGTGCTCATCATAGATAGTTAGTTCTCAAGGTCACAGACCTGAGTTTAATCTTTAAAAGGTTGGTATTTGTAGTGTTTTTAAGTTCATTTGGCATACTATTTATTCCAAAGTCTAATAGCGGAGGAGTAGAAAGAATGTAAATGCGCGTTAGTTCTGGATCTTAGTATAAATAATGTAGATCCCTGCGATCTAGTTCTTTGGAAATTGTTTGATTTTAAGTCTTCTATTGTTGGGATCTCTACATCTCCATTATATCTGGCTTTCTGGATAAAAATCATTTAATTTCTAGCTCTCCTCTCCACAAAGGGCGTCAGCTCAAATCGTTTAGTATGTTGTATTAATGTTACGATTATATTGACCAGTGACCCACCTGGCTGCACGCCGTTGTATTCTTTCTAGTTGATTTTGTTTATCATGTGTACGGGTCCCAGACGCAACTGGCCTCACATACGTTTAATTGATGGTGGGCAAAATGATGTAGATTCTAGATCTATGTCTTTTTAAGAACCCTAGAGTTTTGCTTGCTTTTTTACATAAATAATTACCTAAATAATATTGTCTATGTGTGTATATGAGTATGTGTACATGCATGTATAGATCTATTCCATTATTCCACTTCATTTTTTCGTCTATGGCGACTCCGAGGTTATTGCATTATTTGTGAGAGACAGTTTTTAATTATGAATGAAATAGTCAGACGTGGGTTCAATCTCTTATATGATCTGTAAAACTCAGACTCAAACATCTTCTCACCATTCTGATCCCTTCATCGGGCAAACGTCGGCAAAGGCAAACGATAATTTACCAATCGAAAACTTCGAAACTTTGTATAACCGAACTAACCATTACGGCTTGACCGGTAGGGTGTGCCCCAAATGTCGAATACGAATCATCATATTCATATTGTTTCGCAGGTTTCATATCACAGATACATTTACATTACAATATATAAATAAAACTTAACTGAAAAGAAAATAGACTTAAATGTTTTTCTCAACTGTTTGTCTTTCTATCTCTCTTGCTGCCCTTGTTTTTATAAACGATAACGGCAGGATTGAAGTACGTTACTAGATCTACTGATTTGATTTGTAGGCCTACTGCCCAATACTGCCCATTCGGTTACGAGCTGTTAGAAATACTCTTAAACCAAAATGTACTTTGAATAAATAACTCTTTATATCAAATCTGAGACTTCAAATTCTTTTGCATTCCCTACTTAAATTAAATGTATAATTAATAACTATTCGTGATCGATTAATGTGCAATTTTGTGTTGTTTGATCAAAACTGACATTTAAATTACTTTTTCCGCAGTAATTGGAGAGTATTTATTGTAAAAGCTAAACAAGAAACATGGCTGCCCCCACGGATTCTGAAGGGGGAGGAAAATCCTTGTTGGAGGAATTGACTGAAGTGGAGACCAAAGACAGTGGAGCAAATGAAGAATGGCCTGCGGCAGTGATACCGATCAAGTCAAAAAATGTTGAGCAAGACAAGAGTCGGCAAGGGCTGCCATCAAGACACAAGAAAGAACGTAGGTTCAGTTTGAGTAAATATGTTATGTAAAAAATGACTTAGACTTAGAGTCAACTCACTAGCACTAGAGTGGGGTATCGCATAGCGGCCGGGCTAAGAAATTCTGACTCTATTTTGACTCTATCGGCCTTCTAGGACTT
>JAUELK010102205.1:0-12128 GCA_031471215.1 Gastropteron pacificum
GTACCCCGACCCGCCCCCCCCCCCCCCCCCCCCAAGGTACATGTAACTTCCACCACAAAGAGTTCAGTCCTCCTAGTCTTTCTTTGCTTGTTGTTCATTTATCTTGACGTGTTCAACGTTTATGACAGCAATATTATTATCATGAGCCTTTCCAGGCCATTCCAAATCCAGAACAATTGTGGGGGTTTCCCTCCCACCAATCTTCGAAAATATCGAAAGCGCTCATGATGCAATAAGGAGGAAGGAGAAAATCAGGAAAGAACAAATACATTTGTTGTAATACAACATCGAAGGAATGGCGTGGAAATTTAAACAAAAAAGAAGAATGAGAGATGGACTAAAAACCAACAGTGAATAGGAAAGAGAAAGAGAAGATAGAAAAAAAAGTTGATACAAAAGACAGACAGTATGTGAATAATGTGAACCGTGAATTGGCCTGTCTTTAAAATGTTGCTTCCTTTTTTAAATTTAAAATTGTTTTCACCCCCATACATCTATTCATCAAACATAAAGACCTGACCCTTCCCTTTTCCCTCAAGCCTCAAGCTCGACTTCGGCTCATCGCTGCTGTCTTAGCTTTTAGACAAACTGCAAGGAGTTCAGAGGACAAGACACACTTTGTAATTTGTACAACAAGGTTTGATTGTGCTTGGTGTCAGCAACAGTGAAAGGAGATCACTTGTGTGCTTGTGAACATTTCACTTTTTGATGTGTATCGGACTTTGTTCCACAAGGAAAAAAGAGGTATAAATCAAATTTGTCAGTTTGGACATTAAGATGGTAAAGAAGGCAGAACCAATGACATACCGGTGTAGGCCTATCATTGTAATATTTACCAATGAGGTGTCGAATTATCCTTGTTGTATTGAGTTTAGAGCGCGTTTTGAATTTGTACATCCAATGGCTGCAATGGATATTTCCATATCTCATAAGGATTGAATTTGAGTGTGTTGTTTTGATCATAAATTGTGAAACTCGGTGTTTTATCAATTTTATTTAATAGGGGATTAATGGGATTACTGTGGCAGGCAGCCAGCTTAGCCAGTCATTAGCCAACCGTTATGATTATACATATAATAGCATAGTGAATCGAATCAACACAGTTTTGTCGTTCTTTGTTAACAGTGTAATACGTTAAAAGTGTAAAGCTTGAAGCTAAAGAAAACAGAAAATATATGCCCTGTCTTTTATTTAAGAAAAACAACCAAACAATACATGTATAAACGTACACAAGCGGAATAACAGACACGAAGTACACAAAGCTGTAATGAACATATAATTCTAGTTCTTATCAAGTTACCGGTGGTCAGTTTGGCCTACTGTAAGTATAAGGACATTTTGGTGCTTGTGGTCACTTCACGTTAACTCTGTGGACAAACTTGTGACGTGGAAACATGTCGAATGAAAGTTTCAGCTCATTGCACCTGGCACATATTTCTGATTCCACGATGTCGGCTTTAATTGAAGGCCTTATTTCCTTTCCTCAACTGATCTTAGGATCGTATGTAGCAGGATCAGGGCTTATCGTATTCTCGGGAGCTGGCGTCGTGTTGAACGCTGTGAACATCGCCATCTTCAGCCAAATGAGCCCCAAAGATGGCATGACTGTCCTGTTCCTTGGTCTATCTACATCTGATTTCTTGATGTCATGCTGTGACGTCGTCTTCGTGTCCTTTGTGCTAGCCTGTCCCACGGCCGTGGGCTTTTCAAGATTGTTTCAGGTAATCGACTACCCCACTGTGGTAGTGGGCATGATGATTACCATTGCTGTCACTATGGCAACGGCGTCCTCGATGATCACGGCATGCATGGCTGCAATACGTGGCCTGTGTGTGGCCAGACCTCTACATTTTAAAAACCTTTTATCCCAAAGAAAAGCAGCGATTGTACTCATTGCCAGCGTCTGCCTTACCAGTCCCAACTTCGTTTCCATCGTGTTAATGGTCGTGTCACGGACAGGCCATTCAAGTTCTAACACAACAAGAGCCATCGTAGAGGAGTTCACGTGTTACATAGAGGACACACTGGAAAACAAGGACGAGATGGCCAAGGACATCGTGTATGCCGTCACAAGGTTTGGGTTCACATCCGTTATTTACGTCATCCTGATCGTCAGTATACTCGTCTTGGTGTGGTATCTCAAAAAAATGAGTCAATTTCGAAAGTCTGCTACTCAGGGCGATGAGGCCAAGTCTCCCTCAGACGGGAAACTTGCCTCTCGGGAGGTTCACGTGGTCATGCAGGTGCTCCTCATAGCTGTGGTCTACATTGTGACTAGCCTCCCCTTGCTGGCACACACCATTGCCAGCTCTGTGGCGCCTACCTATGGCCCAGGCAAGACACATGGCTATATGTTCATGCTGATGCTGATCGTTGGACTACTCTCCATACAAATCAACGGCTGCGTCAACACATGGATTTACTTTCACTACAACTCAAAGTTCAGAAACAAGTTCACGTCTTACATGCGTTCAGCGAAGAAATCTTGATGATCGTGTTTTCTTCCCTACCTATAGTTTTCAAGTAGCTTTTTTTCCTAAGACGACTGGGTGCAAACCATGTCAAGTTTCAATAAACAGAACTCCTATGTGGTAGATAGGACTAGGACTGCTATAGTTATAGGCTACACTACATGGTACCAAAGACAGAGAGACAGAGACATGAAAGCTCAGGTTTTTGCATATCTCATAACTCAGTTCGCGTTGGTAAATACATGTATGCACAAATATGACACCCGTCCCCTTCCTCTCTACATATCACCAAGATTAGAATCCGGACAAACGGACAAATTGTGTTGCTGACATACCCACCCACTCCCTCCATGTTTCTCTCTATATAGAATAAACCTCTGGACTAGCCGACACACAAGCCCAAGGTGTGTTGTTGACCGCCGCTAGTTGTAATACTCTTTTCTAGTAGTATGGACCGATGAGAGAAGTGTTGTATGTCGTATTACATTACACTAAGACTGTCTACGGTGTCGTATTACATTACACTAAGACTGTCTATGGTGTCGTATTACATTACACTAACACTGTCTATGGTGTCGTGTTACATTACACTAAGACTGTCTATGGTGTCGTGTTACATTACACTAAGACTGTCTATAGTGTCGTATTACATTACACTAACACTGTCTACAGTGTCCTATTACATTACACTAACACTGTCTATAGTGTCATTACACTAACACTGTCTATGGTGTCGTATTACATTACACTAACACTGTCTATGGTGTCGTATTACATTACACTAACACTGTCTATGGTGTCGTGTTACATTACACTAAGACTGTCTATAGTGTCGTATTACATTACACTAACACTGTCTACGGTGTCGTATTACATTACACTAACACTGTCTATAGTGTTGTATTACATTACACTAACACTGTCTATGGTGTAGTATTACGTTACACAAACACTGTCTATGGTGTCGTATTACGTTACATGAACACTGTCTATGGTGTCGTGTTACGTTACATGAACACTGTCTATGGTGTCGTGTTACATTACACTAACACTGTCTATGGTGTCGTATATCATTACACTAACACTGTCTATGGTGTCACATAGTGTTACATTACACAAAGACTGTCTATGGTGTCGTATATAATTACACAAAGACTGTCTATGGTGTCGTATATAATTACACTATCACTGTCTATGGTGTCGTATATCATTACACTAACACTGTCTATGGTGTCGTATATCGTATTACATCACACAAAGACTGTCTATGGTGTTGTATATCATTACACTAACACTGTCTATGGTGTCGTATATCGTATTACATCACACAAAGACTGTCTATGGTGTCGGATTACATTACACTAAGACTGTCTATGGTGTCGTGTATCGTTTTACATTTACACTAACACTGTCTATGGTGTCACATACAGTGGAGTCCTTGGGACCGGCAAAAAAGTCAATCTTAAAAATGGAGGTTTATTTTATCCATTTTCGAAGGAAACAGCCTTTTGGTACAAAATTAAAATGGGCAAAAATCCAATAGCCTCTACTGTTATTGAAAATGGAGTGTATGGATCTAACTGGCTCTTGGCCATGCCAAATACAACACAATGAGCAGCGATGGAACAGTGTGTGAATTTGATGGCTTAGCACGCGAGTGTGTGCACCTGATGGGGACGGGATTGACGTATTGATGTGGGGAAAAGACCACATGGCAGAGAAATGTTTATTATAACTGGACAAAGACTTGTTTTGTGGTTATGAAGTTTATTTAAACTTTAAACCAGGCTTTGATGAGTTGGCTTTTATAATTAAAAAAAGGGACCAGACGAAAAGTTTATTTTAGGCAAGAATTTCTTCTTCTTTTTCTTAGGCAAGTTTGTCTTATTATGTGGACTCCACTGTATTCTTCAATAACAACAACAAAAAACGAAACAAAAGTGAAAGTAAAAAAAGTAAAAAGTAAGAATGAAAGTGAATAAACACCAGAAGCCATTGAGATCAAATGCTGATTTAATCATCTGACCAAGGACAACAGTTGCTACACAAAGTCCAGAAATGATATCACACACCATTGTACAATAATAGTTTATAATGATAATAGTGGTACATGTAATACAATAAACCGAGCACGTCAACATGATAAGTTAATCACAGACCACATGCTACAGTAATAAAAGTATACATGTATCTACAAAGTAACTGTCATACATAATGCGACATGGAGATCTCACATTCTTGCACATCGCACAATAGAACAAAACTAAAATGCTCAAACATCTCGTGGTACATGTAGTTATTCTTGTTGGAACAAGTGTTCTATCCTCTATTATCAATTCTTAATTTCAGGCAGTGCTTGAGACCATACAATATCATTCTGATTCAAGTGATCTGTAACAAGCAATTGCCTAAGAAATAGTTCCACCACATCAGAGACTGTCTAGATCAACAATCAGACTGTTCCCCAAACAGTTTCAACTACATACAACAACAGAACAATTATTTCAAGTACTCACTTAGACATGGTCATGAAGAGAAATCACAATCGTTGTGACCTAATGATGTAATAACATGAATAATGTAAAGTAAAGCAAGTTCAAGTCAGATATAGCCAGTGAGCATCAGAAGCTTTGTGCATTGGTGTGAAGGTTTGTTGACTTCTCTATTTATCTAAGATACACATGAAACAACATTACTTTATGAAGAACATACAAAAGAAAATGTATATGTCTAGCTTTAACTAGTCTGGCAACAACTTGTGCCACAGTCACCATTGGACTTTATGAAAAGAAATCATGACCTATTGATAGAAGTCATTGAGCAAGATATGTTGAAATAAAACTAAAAGTATCACAATCATACCATGTCATGTTGCAGTGTGCTCACTGGGTCATTGAGCTGGAGTTTTACACCCCTACAGACACAATTTAATGATATAAGAGGTGGGACCTACGTTTTAAAATCCATCTCTGATAGGACAGAGGTGGACAGCTATGAAAACTGCACATACAACAAGCCATGTCCAAGAGTTTTCAACAATTGTCTATTTAGGAACATACAAAAAGTTTAAAAGATGGCATTTATATACATTGTAGTGCTTTTCCTCCGTAGAGCTTATCTATAAAGTGTACGAGAAGAAGAGGTTTCAAGAGAGAAAAGAAAGAAACAAAAGGAAATAACGATTCTGAGAAAACATGCAAATCAAAGAAAATCAATGACTTGGAAAAGCAGATTCGTCCAAAGTTGACAATACTTTACTCTGATCTCTCACTATCTTAGATAAATTGAAATTATCACATGTACATTGTACTTATCTCAATGCATCTCTAAATGCAACACGCAACAAAGTCATGGTTGACATTGAACAGAGTATCAGTTTCAATCAAAATGAACAAGTCATGGAATTCACATTTCAAATTTGTGCAAGTTACAAGTAGTGAGTTTTCTGTTGAGGAAAAACAGATGTAAATTGAGAAAAAAAGGAAAAACAAAAAGGGAAAAAAGAGAGAAAAAAGAAAGGAGGAATGTATAAATAATTCTGTAATAATAATATGATATACTAATGTTGAGGAAAAACACTGGTTGAGAGAAAACAAGAAAAAGAAAGCCAAACAATTACGACCAATAAATAGGACAACAATTGAGATAAAGCATCATTTAAGACATATTTTTCGATTGATCTAGCACCGCTGTAGAGTTGGTTCTCAGTTTATAAAACATCAAATTGTCTGACGACATCATCACTGGAAGACTATGGACAAAAAAATCAGAACACATTTCTGTGAGTAAGATTACTACTTATAAACATTACCGACTTATACGAGCTCAAATCTACATGGTAAAGATGGTGCACACTTTTTCTGTTGATTAATTAGATAAGTGTGTGTCTACTATTATATTTATACAGCATATTTTGATTTTGGTTTCGATTTTGGCTACCCGGATGAAATATTCAATACTTAGGTCAAAGGGGTCTTTGAATTTGAAATCCTTGAATTCAAATTAAAGGTAACAAATACGCAAAACATACAACCCCCCAGTGGTGCTTCAATGGTGTAAGTATCTACTTTAACATAACTAGAAAGTTATTGAGTATTTGAAAAGAAGTAGAAGAGAATAAAGACAATGAGAAGACGCTGGAGAGTAGAACACTTCAGTGTGATCAGTTGCCCTGCCAGTCAAGGTAGAGGAATGAATGCAACAGGTTCATAAATACATCCACACACTACAACACTAAAAGTCCCTCCTACTTCAGTAATATAAACGATAGTATATGCAACCATAGCAGATCTTCTACACCACTACACAAGCAAAGAGCAAAAAATCACCTCATAATACAGAAATGATATTGTTATGATACACTGTGGGGTGTACAATTGTTTTGCTCAACAGTTCACGTGAGAGACCTACATGTATAGCATAGAGGAAGACCTGGACTGTGGATCACAGTGTGACTAACCGGATGGTCTCAAACATTCTGCTAGAATGGCAACATGATCTAGTATACTATAGCTCACAGGGGTGAAGTCTAGAGGTTCCCATAGCATTGGTTTTGAGTTGAGTTGAGTTTTACACCCATATCGACACAATTAGGTAATGTGAAAAGTGGGACCTATGTAATGATGTCTGTCTCTGATACTACAGTACTACAGGAGTGGATGGCTGTGTAAAATGTCCACACAACTCATGACCAGAGTTTCAACAGGATTCGAACCTGGGTCCCTCAGTTGTAGCCCAAACAAGTCAACCATTCGGCCACCATGCATCTCACAGCATCCTTCCCAGGTGTGTCCAATGGCGGTGGTGGCTGTGTTTTTGTGACTTCAGTCTCACAGCATCCTTACTATATTAATATTAATATTCACATCAATGTGTCCAATGGCGGTGGTGGCTGTGTTTTTGTGACTTCAGTCTCACAGCATCCTTATTATATTAATATTAATATTCACATCAATGCAGATGGTCAGTTTTGCTTCAGCATTGAAACTGAGACCCCTCTTTAGTCTTAGATACATGACTGGGCTTTGGGTGAGTGATCAATGCGATGTCCTTAAACAAAAGTGTCAATATGAAAAGTATCCTGCTCCTAGTCCCCCTGGACTCAAGTGTTTTTCCAATGTAAAACTGTTGTTAGGCTCTTGACGTGTAGACCTGTACCCAGGCCTGGCAGTGGACGTAATCTCATCAATTGTAACAAAGGGGTGATGATGTAAAAACAAGCAAAACAAAAAACAGATGAAACAATTCAATATGGAAACAAAGTCAAGTTAATGGGGGTGAGAAGAGAATACAAACTAAAAATGTCTTGAACGTTAGAACAATGTAAGATTAAAAATTCTTCTATTCAAAATCGTTTTCCACACTCTCAACTCCCAGCCTTACCAAATGCTATGATACAAGTGCAGTCCTTGTGTGGTGATTCTGATACACTGTAATTAGGCAAAACATGCATATGTATGTATATGGCACACACTTCCCATTACGTTGTCAAAGTCACAATCAATTCTGAACAATTCATCAAACATCACAGAGCAGTCCTGTATGCTCTTCAATCTAACAAAAAAAAGAAATCACAAAACATCATCCATCATGTGCAGAATCTCTGTAAAGTAAAGCCCCATATAGATACAACAGTTGAGGTCAGTGTGGTAATTAATTAAAGGGTTAAGTCTGGATTGCATGCAAGGGTGAATGAGGGAAAAAAACAAACCCAACAACACTGTAAAATAAAATTGTCTGTAAGTATAAGCCATGACAATCACAATCAAGTGAGATTAACGTTAACCAAAAACGACAATTCAAAAACAAAAAAATCTTTTAAGAGATGTCAAGATCTTTATTGCTTTCAGTTTTTCCATCCGTAGCAACATAATTAGATCCTTTGAAAGGTGGGAACTACGTTTTGATTTCTGTCTCTAATAGGACAGCGGTGGATATAAACTGCCTACACAACCCATGTCCAGTATCCAACACATGTGGCTTGCCGGCTTAGAAACCAAACGAGTTAAGCCACACATCCTTATAGCACTAGAATAGAAGTGCACCAGTGTTAATCCCACTCCACAGTGAGTTGACCGTAGAGAACTACTACAAGCTGAATGTTTCACAAACTGGTCTGGGGAAGCAGTCAAAGGCATGCAGTGAGAACGTAAGCAAGAAAAACAATAAGGAAACTACTACTACCACTGGTGGTATTTTACTTGGTCCCTACCATGACACAAAAGACCATAAAAGTAAAAGAATGATGCGTGAGAAAGTAAAGAGGTAGAATATTTCAATGAGAAAAAGAGAAGAAAACAAACAACTGATGACATTTGAAGCAATGTTACAATAGGGGAGAGTGTACCTGTAAGATCAGTATACAACTAGGCAATAAAAATCTCTTACATAATAATACATAAAACAAAAGAGTAAATAGCATTATAAGTTTATCATAATAAAGCATGATTCAACATCCAGCAACATGTCAAAATGGTGTCCGAGCTTTGTAAAATCATGATGAAAGACTGTCGTACAGCCAGGACTCAACAGAATGACTTCTTGATGTGCGACTGGATGGGAGGCAGTCACAGCACAGGTGGGGGGGCAAGCAACAAACAACATTGTAGCATACATTATAAATATATTTACATGTCGTCGACACTAAATAACAGCAACATGGATTGTGAACTCTTTGAAGAGCAAGCAGGAATAAATGACTATCATTATCATCATCACCATTTTCACACTACTGAGTATAGACTCAAAGACATAACATTCCCACAATCATTTGTGCACCACAGGAAACTGTCTATGACTATAAACAGACCCCCCCCCCCCACCCCCCACACACACACAATCTTTAGACACATACAGCTTGTGTTGGATAAAGTGAAATGATTAATACCATTGGTAATGTGTACAAATAGTTTTACACTTCTTCGGAAAGTCTTTATCAATTTTCTATTCTTCTGCAGACTTGAAAATAGCTGACCAAAACAGGTTCCTTTTGATTTGGTTGAATACAGACAAGTCAATAAGTAAGATGACCTTTTGTGCTACATTCACACCATTCACTATGACAACTGACATGGTTGTTCAAAGCAAATGAGGAAGAAATAGTTAACCTCAGATTCTTAGACAAAAGAGACTTCTTTAGGAT
Organism: Gastropteron pacificum; assembly: GCA_031471215.1. Classification (NCBI taxonomy): domain Eukaryota; kingdom Metazoa; phylum Mollusca; class Gastropoda; order Cephalaspidea; family Gastropteridae; genus Gastropteron; species Gastropteron pacificum. The sequence continues at coordinate 9,613 of JAUELK010102205.1, forward strand.
CACAAAAACAAAACAAGAAAAAGGCATTGTATCACATGACAACAGTCACAATAGACAGTACTGAAAGTTAAAATTCTTGATCCATACTGGTAGGTTTTCTGTGATCTTTAAAATTTCAAACTGTGAAAGGATTGTCCATGTTGTGTTCTCTTCCAAACATATGTACACACAAGGACAGTATGCAGTAACAAAACACAGAGTGTGTGATTAAGAGCTCTAACAATCTGTATGGTTTTGTTGTAAGAAGCAATAATGGCCACTTACAGTTCTTAACTAGTTGTTAACTATTTTCTGTGGTGCGATGTTGTGCCTAATGTTGATAAGATATACAGTGTTTGACAAGCTTATGAAATGTTTTTATATATCTGCATTCCTACAGGTCAATGACGACAGACATGCATGAACAACTACCCCTTTGGTCTATGTAAGTAAATGAAGTTTGATCAAAGCAAGTCTAATTGTGCTTCACAGTCAATAAATGATTAAATGCAAGAATATGTGCTGTTTTAAAAAGTGCTCCTGTTCATTTCTACAAGGTTTTCATTATTTTATTGGCATTGGTAGCCTGGCTGAGCACACAACTCAGATCTGGTCACAAGTGAGATGTATAAGTTATAAGCCTTTGCTTGTGAACTTCTACGAATGAAAAGAAAGAAATCCTCCAATGGAAAGATTTCAAGAGAAGATCTCAACTGGGACTGGAATCTGGATCAACTAGCACAGACTACAACAAGAGTGTTAACTTCTCCACCACTGCATTTTCCCCTTGCAAGTCTGTTTTACCTACGCAACCTCAGTGCTAATTTGTTCTATCTACACAATAATATTGAAGGAGAACAGCACTGGAGTGACGCCTAGTCGAATGTTTCCCATTTTGGTTTGGGAGGTCTGGGTGGAGGAACCTTACTACTACTTTTCCTGGAGTTGGTCCCAGATGGTCCTAAACTACTACCCGAACCAAAGTCTATGTCCAGGAGGTCTGTGAATGGATCTGACGACTGCTTACCAACCTTGGCAGGAGCAGGGGCAGAGTTATTGCCCTTGACTGACTGTGAGAGCGGGCGCGGGGCGGGTCGTGGATGTCCAGGGATCAGAGCAGACTGACCGGCGGGTGCTTGTTGAGTCACGTGGCTGGGGCTGTGCCTGGGTTGAGTGAACACAGACTGCTGCCTCAGGGGCTGCCCTACTGCTGGACTAGGACCTCCTAATACTGTTCTCTGGGCCAACATGGGCGGTGCACCACCGGGTGTGGAAGACAAAGGGGCATAACTCTGTGGGCGAGATATGCTAGTAGACTGGAGGCTGCTGACTGGGTTGTAGCCTCTGGAGGCGGCCGGAGAGATGCCCTGACTAGGAAACACAGAGGGGTAGTTTGAGGAGGCCGGCCGTGCGCTACAGTAGTTGGAAGCTGGAGTTGGCTGGTTCACTGGCTGGTGCTGGCTCAGTACACTGGAGGAGGAGGAGGGGGAGGGAGAGGAGGTAGACTTGGCTGACTGTGGTGGGAGGGTGGTGGTGGGGCCTTGCTGCAGTCCAAAGCTTGAGTGGTACGAGGTTGTGCCTCTTTGTGGTGTGTTCTGAGTTCTGTTGGTCATGGGCAGAGTGAGACTGGGCCCTTTGGCCAGACTCACCAGGGACCACTCGTGCATCAAAAGCTCCTTGCTGTCTTGGCGACGACGACCTCCTGAACGTTGTGGCGTGCCGTCAGACCTCACAGGTGTCAGGGGATCGAAGAGGTCACCGTCTACGTCCTCTTGTTCTGGAGAGCTCCCCTCTCCATCCTCATCTTTGTAGCCAGGCCTCAGAGGGACACCCGAGTTCTCACGGCGGAATGCTTTGGTGCGGCTTAACGAGCTCCGCGACGTACGATTCCTGGCGATGGGGCGGACCACAACATCGTCGTCATCATCCTCCTCATCCTCCTGAGTGGTTTCATCCGCCTGTCTGCCCGCCCTGGGCTGTGTGCGGTGGTGGCTGGCTAAAGGGTCAAAGAGGTCGGAATCTGTGGTCTCAGACTCACTGGACTCAAACCTGATCAAGGGAGCATCTTGTATGGTGGCTGTCGGGGCCGCCGCGTGCGGTGCAGCTACCTTGGCGTCAGAGGCGGTGCTGGCGCTGACTGCAGGGGTGCCTCTGGGCTGGCTGGCTGGACTGCCGGTTGGGCTGGCGGCGGGGCTGGCTCGCTTGGCTCTAGGAGGAGCCACAGGGCCTTTGGAGAGCCTGGGTCCTTTCAGGATTAGCTTGTCTGGTCGGGTAGGATGGACATGAGGGAGATAGATATGATAAGATAAGTTAAGATAAGATTAAACTTGATTGTCCATAAGGGAGTGGGTGCTTTAGTTTGGGGATGCATGTGTTTATTGTTGATACAGTAACTTAGTATGTCAGACAGAAAGTGTTTTTCTGTTCTTCTTCAATGTCATTATATCGCGGGCCCCATGCTAATTTCGCACAAGGAACATTTCACAAATTGTTCAGGAGAGACAAAAAACTGTTTTCTTTCAAAGTCTATCGATGAC
>JAUELK010102316.1:0-7500 GCA_031471215.1 Gastropteron pacificum
TCTCTCTCTCTCTCTCTCTCTCTCTCTCTCTCTCTCTCTCTCTCTCTCTCTCTCTCTTTCTCTCTCTCTCTCTGTGTTTGTGTGTGTGTGTGTCTGTTTGCCTGTCTGTCTATCTGTCTGTCTGCTTCTCTGTATCCTTACTTCATTTCCATCCAGAGAAAAATGTCTAAATTGACAGACTTAATGTGGTACAGGCTTGCTGGAGCAGTTTGATTTCATAATATAAACATATATCGCTTGATTGTAGATGATTTAATTTTCTATCCTAATGATAACATTGATTCAACTAATAACGGGCAGTAGGCCTATATTTTGATACGAGGCGATAATGCCACACAATGTCTATTGATGATACATGCAACAGATAGCGGATGACAAAGTCTTTCAGGGAAAGAAACGATAACTACAGAAAGTCCATTTTGAAAAAACAAATAAGGGACAGCAATAATGCATAAACGATACCCACTCTTTGATGCAGGTATTATATTTGCTCATGGAACCGGCGGAGGTGGAGCCGGAGGCGGGGGAGGCTTTTTCCCAATGGCTGCAGGGGGTGCATTCGCTCCAGATGGTTTTGCAGGCGGGCCAGCCCCACCATCAGGTGGCAGTAGCAAACCCCCGCCCAGAACCCGTCAGGACTTTTCGGAGACATGGCTATGGGAGAAGGAATCCATTGGGTAGTGAACGACGTCATTTTTCTCATGCAGCTAGTCTCCTGTCATACAACATCTAGGCGCAAGGATTTTTCATAGTTATGGTCTCCTTCCCTTTTCTTCTTCTTTGTGTGTGTGTGCTCAGTTTTGCTTGATGTTCAAAATGACATGCATTCAATATGGAACTACGTCACTTGTTGTCTTGTGTAGATGTTTCCCTTCATACCTCTGTAGACACTGGGATTATTCATAGTTTTGTCCTTTGGGTATTTGCATGTACCAATAGATTTCGCTACAACATCTTTTCATGTCTATTTAATAATTATCTGTCTAATCGTCTAACACATAGTGAGTGACGGCATTGTGCACACTTCGTACATTCCTATGTGCAGATGTTATACGAGTTCCGGGAATCGGATGGAATGCTAACAATGCCTTTGGCCCGGCTCCCGAGATTGCATTCACTCCAGATGGTTTTGCAGGGGCTGCAGCCCCACCTTCAGGTGGCAGTATCAAACCCCCGCCCAGAACCCGTCAGAACTTTTCAGAGACATGGCTATGGGAGGAGGAATCCATTGGGTAGTGAACGACGTCATTTCTCTCTTGCAGCTAGTCTCCTGTCATACAACATCTAGGCGCCAGGACTTTTCATAGTTATGGTCTCCTTCCTTTTTCTTCTTTGTGTGTGTGTGTGTGTGTGTGTGTGTGTGCTCCGTTTTGCATGATGTTCAAAATGACATGCATTCAATAGGGAACTACGTCACTTGTTGTCTTGTGTAGACACTGGGATTATTCATAGTTTTGTCCTTTGGGTATTTGTATGTACCATTAGATTTCGCTACAATATCTTCTCATGTCTGTTATCTGCGTAATCGTCTAACACATAGTGAACGACGTACATTCAGTATTGATAGTTTTACAGGTGCATAAACGGAAGAAGCGAGATAACCATATTTCTGTGTCACTCGTTGAGGGGGAAAACGAAACATGATATTTAAATGTAGCATTTCAGCATCGGGTGCCCGGTTTTGGAACGAGCAGAACATTGGGCACTTTTGAAGCTGTTGTATTGTGTAGAGTTCCACGAATAATAGTAGAGGTAGTTCTGAGCGAGTGCCGCTTTTGGTATTTGAATGTACCAAGAGATTTCACCGTTTCTCATAATATCTATTTCACAAAACAAAAGAAAACGACCTACAAATAGCGCGTGACGCAATGATGTGAGCGTCGTGTCATTCCTGATACACAGAAGATGAAATATCTTGGGAGAGGCCGGTGCCTGCACCTGGTCCAGACGATTATGACGATTTTGAAGGCGGGCCAGCCCCACCTTCAGGCGGGGCAGCCCCACCTTCAGCAAGCAAACCCCCAACCAGAACACGCCTGGACTTTTCAGAGATATGGCTATGGGAGGAGGAATCCATTGGGTAGTGAACTGTGTCAATTATTTTTCTTCTTCTTTTTTGTTGTTGTGGTGTAGCATGTCTACCATCATACTAACTGGGGCTTTTTATTTTTTTATCGTTTTATTTTTATTTCATTCTTGCTCTTTTACCATGCTATTCAAGATTACATTACTGAAATACCAAGAGATTTCACCTTTTCTCATAATATCTATTTCACAAAACAAACAAAAACGACCAACAAATATCGCGTGTCACCATGATGTGAACGTCGTGTCATTCCTGATACACAGATAGTGACATATTTTGGGAGAGTCCGATGATGGCCCCGGGGATGGCACCCATGCCCGCACCTGGTCCAGGTGATTTTCCAGTGCCAGGCGCGACAGCCCCACCTCCAGGCGGGCCAGCCCCACCTTCAGGTGGCAGTATCAAACCCCCGCCCAGAACCCGTCAGGACTTTTCAGAGACATGGCTATGGGAGGAGGAATCCATTGGGTAGTGAACGACGTCATTTTTCTCATGCAGCTAGTCTCCTATCATACAACATCTAGGCGCCAGGACTTTTCATAGTTATGATCTCCTTCCTTTTTCTTCTTCTTCTTCTTCTTTGTGTGTGTGTGTGTGTGTGTGTGTGTGTGTGTGTGTGTGTGTGTGTGTGTGCTCCGTTTTTCATGATGTTCAAAATGACATGCAGTCATTTCGTAACCTCGAGGTAGAGTGAAAGTTCTGAATTTTGTTCTTGTGTTTGTAATCCCATGTACATTTATTGGTACAAGTCAGATTGGATAGTTCTACGGCCTAATAATATGTAGTACTCTTGTGACCACATTATGCGAACATCGTACATTCCTTGGTGCAGATATTATGATGCCAGGACCGGGGGTGGCTTTTGGCCCGGATCTCGAGACTGCATTCGCTCCAGGAGGTTTAGCAGGCGGGGCAGCCCCACCTTCAGGTGGCAGTAGTAAAACCCCGCCCTCAACACGTCAAGACTTTTCAGAGATATGGCTATGGGAGAAGGAATTCATTGGGTAGAAAACGATATCTGTTGGGGTTTTTTTTCTTTTCTTGTATAGCCAGCCAGTCTGCTATCATACTCAATGTAGACGCTGGGAATTTCCATACGTTTTTGTCTTTTTACTCTCTCCACTCCTTAGTCGTTTCGTTTTCTTGGGGTAGAGTGAAAAGTCAACATTTTGTGAGTTGCCCTCTCTGTCAAGTTTACATTTAGATACAACTATTCAGTATATACAGTACTAGGGAGACATCAATGGAAACCAATTATTAGCCATACCCGTATTATGTTTTTTTTTGCGTTGGACATTATTTTAAAACAAGTTGGGGTTTTTTTACGGTTGGTTATAAACCTAATGAGTTTATAATTAGAGGGCGAAGAGGAGATTAATGATGAGAGCGGGGGGGTGGGGGTGGTAGCTGTAACGAGTTGACCGGGTAAGTGGATAACCCGACCTCTAGGCCTGTGTCCAAATACGACTGCTCTATATCTAATAATTTTATAACGAATGGACAAGACTTACATTGGCCGACAGGAGTAAAGAACTCGTGGATTTGGGATAACAACTACAATGTGCGAATTGTGTAAATTAAATTGAATTGAAGAAGAATCTGTACACAGTTTTTGTTCTAGAGCATCGCTTAAAACAGATCCGTGTGTTGACAGTTTACATCCCCTCCCCATTTCCCTCCTACACCTACGCCCCGGGCCCCCCGGCGCCTTACTCCACGGGCCACACCAAACAAACTCCGACGGTCAGGAGCGATTTTTCGGAGGTCTGGTTGTGGAGTAAGCAAACCATCGGGTGAGTTCGACGCGATCTTTATCGATTAGTTGAATTCATCATAGGACATCCAGGATGTCTATTTTTCCATTCTTTGTCTTCGTGATATTGTGAATTCTTTCGCAAACGGGCAGGTGCCTGTGTTCTAGTTATAGAAAATGATGAAACAAACACAGTACCTCGTGAAGTCATCTGACTGTGACCATACGTGTCAAAATGTTTTCATTAATATGGAGAGCATTTCAACTCAATGAAGGCATCGCACACAGCAGTCATTTAACATTACACAATTGCAAGAACAAGGGGCAAACTCTCGGGCCCTCTTGTTTTCTGGTCGAGAATTAGGCTGCAAAGACTCAGTAAGCCTATCAGATCATTTGAAGAGGGCGTCAGCATACATATTAAAACAACATCCGCGATATACAAAAAACTCCACCCCCTAATTTCTACATCATACGATATTATTATGGCAACAGAACAAGGACCGATAACTTGACCACTTCATGTGACAATTTCGAGACATGCTTATAAATTACTGAAGATGAGTTAGATTGCATTTTGCATGGGTGAGGAGGGGGGGGCGTGACATTTCGACAAAGCTTTGTCTGAAAATTGCTTTAGATATAATAAATTGAACACTTGAGTAATCACTGTACCTGCAGTGTTACTGTATTACCTCTCCCCCCTTTGTGTTCTCCCATTGAAAGTGTTTCAATGATCAAGCAAACGTGTACTTCCATTCTTTTAGCACTCAGTCCTTCCCGTGCCAGGAGGCACATCAGGCTGTCTGTCTTTTCTCGACATCGGTCACTGTGTTTTCATATTTCCCGAACTGGAAGAAAACAGTCTTCGTGACATAACAATGTTTGCAGCTTTGGACAGAGCTCAGTTTCGTAGAACCGATAACAGGTCCCATATATTATAATAATATGGTTATAACAGTTCTTACGAGATACGTCCATAAGTCCCACGGGACTTGAAAATCATCTGATCGCAGGACGTGTCTCATACATGAGGCAGACATCTTGGCTCGCAGCGTAGGACGTAAGAGATGCGTTTGATGTCACGAAGGGGTTAAAAACAATCAGCATCGTCACCAACAACTTGTATGAGTAACAGCAAATAAAAGTAGTATAAGCCTCAAAGGTTACATTATTTGTGTAAGTGTAGCTATCAGTCGTGAATATCTAATTATATTGTATCACGCTTTGCTTCTTGGTTGCGGACATCGTTTGCTTGCTGTGTTTGCATTGTTCTGACTTGCTTTTAGATTTCAACAGATACCTGCATAACCCGTCACATAATATATTTCTACAGCATTATTGTATTATTGTTCTCTAATACATCAACGCCAAAGTTTCAGATTAATGGATTAATGAAGATCGTCTATTCTTTTTTTCTACTATCTTATCTCAATATGATCATTTTAATGTGTTGCTTAGTTGAGTAACTACTTTTCAAAGTGCAATTAAATGTTATCTATTTATACTTGGTCAATAAACTAATCTGTAAGCATAATTTGCATACTTTGTGTTTACATCACAGTTTCACCTTACTCAATTACTCCATTTCAATTTAAGGCTAAGATTACAATAAACTTTCTCTTTACTTAACCAAGGAAATTTGTATCTGTAAGCATTTGGATAGGATGTTTACATTATTTGACGTTTGTATAGCTTGTTACAGAATGTAGTGTGTAAAGTCTCTTTTAAGATAGATTAATAAAAGCTTACAAGTGCAAACTCTATCAGATTTCCTTGATGACAGGTACCCAAGAAACCCATTGTCTTGTTTATACATCACTATATATATATGTGTGTGTGTATATTATACGGAAGTCCACTAAAGTTTTTATTTTGTCTAAAATCCTCCACCATAACAGTTGGAATGAAATAATGATTATCAATTATTTAATATGCTCAATAGGTTGCACGTCTATCAGTTTTATACACTGTTTGCAAAATAAGTATTACGTGTATTATTCAGTACATAGCAGGTATATATAATACCATTTAAATGATAAGCAAAAAATGATAAAACTCTTTCTGATCCATTTCAATGACATGAAAATGCTTTGGAGAAGATGTATGTAACCTGTTTGTTAATTTGGTGTTTACGTAGAAGTATTAGCTATACCACTAAACATATTGTGTTCTAATCTTAAAATGTACTCTTTAAAGAATAGCGACCGTGCATTCCAACTGATTTTAATACCTGTACGTCCCCTCATCTTGCAGTAATCGCAAGTAACCATTTAGCAGTAGCTTCTAGGTTCACTGATAGAGGAATACCGCAGTGTAATAATAGTTTCATTGCGTTTGATAGCTGAATTCACTGGTAGAAGAATAACAGTGTGTGAAAACAACGTTTGTGGTGTTTAGTATGGTAACATTGTTGGTGTTTAGTATGGTAACATCGTTGGTGTTTATTATGGTAACATTGTTGGTGTTTATCATGGTAACATTGTTGGTGTTTAGTATGGTAACATTGTTAGTGTTTATTATGGTAACGTTGTTTGTGTTTATTATGGTAACATTGTTAGTGTTTAGTATGGTAACGTTGTTGGTGTTTAGTATGGTAACATTGTTGGTGTTTATTATGGTAACATTGTTGATGTTTAGTATGGTAACATTGTTGGTGTTTATTATGGTAACGTTGTTTGTGTTTATTATGGTAATATTATTAGTGTTTAGTATGGTAACATTGTTTGTGTTTATTATGGTAACGTTGTTTGTGTTTATTATGGTAATATTGTTAGTGTTTAGTATGGTAACGTTGTTGGTGTTTAGTATGGTAACATTGTTAGTGTTTAGTATGGTAACGTTGTTGGTGTTTAGTATGGTAACATTGTTGGTGTTTATTATGGTAACATCGTTGATGTTTAGTATGGTAACATTGTTGGTGTTTAGTATGGTAACATTGTTGGTGTTTAGTATGATAACATTGCTGGTGTTTATTATGGTAACATTGTTGGTGTTTAGTATGGTAACATCGTTGGTGTTTATTATGGTAACATTGTGAAATATTGACATTGTTTTGTTCTTCGCTGATGACAGGTCTACTGGTCAGGCTACCGTCCAGTCGTCAGTACCGGACACTATTACGTCATGGGTGGTCAGTGCATTCGCCATCAACAACAATACCGGACTGGGCGTGGCACCAACAACTGGAAAGGTATTGATACAAGCTTAAAAAAAAAAAACCCACTACACTAGGTGTGGCACCAACAATTGGAAAGGTATTGATACAACATCAGGCGAAAAAATCAAAAAGCAAAGTGAATATTCACAATAGTTGCGCCTGTCCCATGTTCTCGTTCGCAAGACGCGCTTGTCATCACATGACATCTAGTCGCATCACGATCCCCGTTGCTATTATGGACTACTGAAGGTTTCATTCTTTGTTCTTCTCCTAGCTCCAAGTCTTCCGTCCGTTCTTCATCAGTCTGAACCTCCCATACTCTGTGACCAGGGGAGAGCACCTCGCCCTCCAGGCCATCGTCTTCAACTACATGAGCGCAGACACACAGGTGCGTGCGATGATGATGGTGATGATGATGATGATGATGATGATGATGATGGTGGTGGTGGTGGTGGTGATGATGATGATGATGATGATGATGATGATGGTGGTGGTGGTGGT
>JAUELK010102426.1:0-12125 GCA_031471215.1 Gastropteron pacificum
ACCTTTTCGGTTCATTGCGCATGTCATAACCGTGGGCTATCTTGTTGCCAGATTTCTCCGGCGTTGTCAGCCCTACACGTGTATAAGTCAAGACGTTATACAAATGCATACGTATATAATATGGTGGCGTTGAAGTATGTCAAATACACAGTACACATTTCACTATGCCAACTCAATGACTGCATTGCACATAGCAGTTATCTGGCCTGGAGGGGTCTTGTGACTGCATTTCACAAATGCATGAACAAGGGGCCAATTTGAAGGCCCTCCAGTCCCAGGTTGCAGAGTTAGACCAGTTGAAGAGTGAATAGCTCATAACTTGTGCCTTATCGCAACGACAACAACAACTCCAGTTATTTATTATAACACGTGTCCATGACTTTGTCTGTTGTACAGGAAGAAGGGCATGATCTACATCACTTTCATCATGTTTATCGCCGCCATCTTAGGAGCAATCCCTCTGGCCGCCAAGTCCCCCGAATGTCTGATCCTGTCCCGTGTCCTGGTCGGCCTGCATTCAGGTGTGTGTGTGTGTGTGTGTGTGTGTGTGTCTGTGTGTGTGTGTGCATGTGTCTGTGTGTGTGTGTGTATGCTTGGTGTCTATGTGTGAGAAAGGGTTAAGGAAAGTATTTTACATAAATGTAGCGAGTATAGATGGCCTTTAGGTAAAATTAATAGATAGTATATAGCATTTAGGTAACATTAGTAGAAAATACATGGCATTTTGGTAACATTGATAGATAATACACAGCATTTAGGTAACATTAATAGATTATAGATAGCATTTAGGTAACATTAATAGACAATAGATAGCATTTAAGTAACATTAATAGATAATAGATAGCATTTGTATATTTGGTATATTATATATCAATGCTGTACAAGTATTTGGCTTTTTGACTAATAAAATAACCTTGAATTGAACATCACCTCTGTACGTGACTGAGAGTTGTTTAATGATTAATGTTGCTCACCAAGGAATTCTTGACATTTTGCTCTCCAGGTCTGAACATCACGCTGTGCCCTCTGTACCTGGCTGAGATATCTCCCAAGAGGATCCGTGGTGCTGTGGGGACTTGCCATCAGCTGTTCATCACAATTGGCATCCTCATGTCTCAGATCTTTGGCCTGAAGGAATTGCTGAGTAAGTGTTTGTGAGTGTGTGTGCAATCTTATTACAATGGCGTTCTCTGGTTGAGGCCTTATGTGCAGGCGAGCACGAAGAGGACTGAGGAAGTAAGTAATTAATCTTATTATAATGGACGTAAAGCTCAAGCTCTGACGCTGAGATATGGTAAACCATGGACAAAACATTATTATGGCAATTAACACAGAATTTTGTTTCACCGGAATCACTTTAAAACATTATTGTCCATAATTCATACTACCAAGTTTCATCATGTTTTGTTTCATTCAAGAGCTTGGAAATAAGGTGATGGTCTTTGTGAGTGATAACAAGTATTGATGATGAAGATGATGATGATGATAATGGTCAAGATAATACTAACACTGTTCTCCCATCTCTCCCTCACAGACACAGAAGACCTGTGGGTCTACCTGTTTGCTTTCAATGCTGCCCCCTCCCTCATCTGCCTGATCGGCATGCCTTTCTGCCCCGAGAGCCCACGCTACCTGCTCATCAAGAAAGGAGACGAGGGAGCTGCCAGAGATGGTGAGAGGACTTTTGAGAGAAACAAATTTTTGTTTTTAAAAACTTTTTTGGTTCTATTTTGTTGCATTGTGAGAACTGTTTACAAGGACCGTTATATATACAGAACATATTTTTATTTAAACAAGAAAGAGGTTTTTAAAGTGTCTGTGTTCAGTATTGCTATTGTTATAGACGTTTTGATTATGCTGTTTATAATTGGTCTACCACTCATGGATTTGTAGCTAGTCCTTAGCTTCCTTGTAAGAATTGTTTTTAAAGTAAAATATTATTATTATTTTTAGTAGTAGTAGTAGCAGCAGCAACAGCAGCAGCAGCAGCAGTGGTGGTAGTGGTAGTGGCAGCGGCAGCATCAGCAGTAGATGTAGCAGCAGCAGCAGCAGCAGCAGCAGCAGCAGCAGTAGCAGCAGCAGCAGCAACAGCAGTGGTTATAAACACTTCATAAATGCTAATGCTATTACAATTATGATAATTGTGCTGTACAAATGAATAAAATCATAATCATCATGTCTGGGCAGCCCTGGAGAAGTTCCGTGGCACTGACAGTATCTCTGATGAGATTGAGGACATGAGGCAGGAGGCCAGTCGGTCAGTCGGCGTCAACAACTACACCATCAAGGAGCTGCTGACCACACCGGAACTCAAACTGCCCATCATCATTGCCTGTGTCCTGCAGGTCTGCCAGCAGTGGTCTGGAATCAACGCTGTGAGTGCTGGAGTCCTTGTTGTTGGCAATGTGGTTGTTGTTGTCATCATCATCATCATCATCATCATTTTCATCATCATCATCTTCATCATCATCATCATCATCATCATCATCAGTATTATCATCATTATCATCATCATTATCATCATCATCATTATCATCATTATTATCATACCCCCACAGGTGATGTCCTACTCCACCATCCTGTTCAAGCTGGTCAGCATTGAGGAGTCCCAGATCCCCTATGTGGTGGTGGGCACTGGAGCCATCAACGTGGCCATGACCATAATTGCTGTGAGTGGATATTATCATCATCATTATCATCATCATCATCATAATAGATAGCATTTGTATAGCGCTATTCCCCGCTCTACAGCAAGCTCAAAGCGCTTTACAGACACTATTACCCCGACAACCTACTGGTAGTGCTGCCTTTGTCGGCGCCCGGCGCTCATACCAACATACTAACAAGATCTTTCGCTGTCTATAGTCGGGTACCCATTTTACACCTGAGTGAGGTGGGAAAGTCATCTTCTTCTTCTTCTTCTTCTCCTTCTCCTTCTCCCTCTCCTTCTTCTTCTCCTTCTCCCTCCCCTTCTCCTTCTCCTTCTCACTCTCCCCCTTCCCCTTCTCCTTCCCCTTCCCCTTCTCCTTCTCCTTCTGCTTTCATTGTTTATAATACCAGTCCTGTTTTGTCTATGTAGGACATTGTTTTTATCAGGTCCTTCTTACAGTGATGAGATTCTTCCGCAAATCTGCATATTTCTGTGATTTTGCCTTCCAAAAGTTCAAAAATTGGGATTAACATAGCCCCAAGTTCTAATTCTAATGTGAATGGACCCCCCTACCATTTTTGGGTCTTGCGCATGTTCAAAATCACTTTCATTTTGGAGGGTAAAGAGCCAGTCACATCCCTGTTCTTATTATAAAATCTAAACTCTCTTCGCATCAAACTGAGAGTTTCTTAATGAATGTAATTCAAAATCCTAATCCTAATCAATATTCCGCTGTGATCCCTCCAGGTGCCCATGATGGAGAAAGCTGGCCGCCGCCCTCTTCTGTTGTACCCCACAGTTCTCATGCTGGTGTCCTTTATCATCATGATTGTCTTCCTCAACCTTCAGGGCAACGAGGCCTATGCTGTAAGTTCCAACATTTCCTTGTTTGTATCATTAAGTTCCTGGTTAGGAAGTGATCTAGTGACTGCGTCGCACAACTGCATGAACAAGGGGCCAGTTTTAAGCGCCATCCAGTTCCAGGTTGCAGAGCTAGGCGGCCAGTGCCATGGCTCTGTAGAGAGTCTCTTAGACCACGCGAAGAGTGAAGAACTCATAACTAGTGCTTGATCAAAACAACATCACTATTGAGTGTAAGTTCTAGTTTGAATTTTACACTCCTAGCAACACAGTTAGTTCATAACAAAGGTGGGGCCTTTGTGTTAATGTCTGTCTCAAATAACACGGACATGGATAACCATATAAACTGCCCACACGACTTATGTCCAGAATCTTACAAAGGAAAAAATCTTCATTGTTTAACAGAACGAAATTCTAGGATCTGAAACCAAATAATAGATAGCATCTACATCAAGCTCAAAGCACTTGACAGCCACTGTTACCCCGATAAACCTGATTCCTTACAAAGCCTTCTCAACATCCTGGGAGGCATACCAGTAGTTCAGCCTTGTCGGTACCCACATCAAAATCCTCACAAGATCTGTAAATGTCTATGGTCACATACCCCTTTTAAACCTGGGTTGGGTGAGAAAGTGTTTTGAAAAGTACTTTTTCCAAGAGTACACTTTCTGTCAGATAAGAATATTATCCAAAATCTAGATGAATCTGCATGCCCAAACAATTGATCAATTTGTTTTTCTGTTTAGTATGAATTTTGATGAAATGATGTGGGGGTTTTTAATTCCCTTTCACTAAACTCTTCCTTCTCTGTTTTTCAGGATCAGAAGTCTGCTTTTGCCTACGTGTGTATCATCGTCATGCATACCTACATCATCGGGTTTGCTCTGGGCTTAGGTAAGTTTTACACCCTAGCAACACTATTAGATCACGTGAGAAGTGGTGGGATCTACGTATTGATGTCCGTCTCTGATAGGACAGAGGTAGACAGTTGTATAAACTGCCCACACAACCCATGTTTTACAGACTGTTTAATGATGAAGATGATAAAGATAAATGGTTAGTTGAGCCCACAAATCCATATCATCAAGCTCTACTGTGGCATCTACAGACATGAATGAAGAAATTCATACTCTACAGACATTTTTAAAACTGATTTTCATAACGATTGATCTGCATAGTTTTAACAAGCAATCACTTTCTGTACTGAATTGATGTTTCTCCCACGTAGGTCCTATCCCGTTCATCGTTGTGGGAGAGATTTTCCGCCAAGAACCTCGTGCCGCTGCCATGAGTCTGTCCCTGGCCTTCAACTGGATCTGTAACTTCATCCTCATGATTACCTTCCCCTTCCTCAAGGTGAGACCTGCAGATGCAAATTAGGATGGTCTTTTTATACCACGTGATGCTGTCGACTCACATGACTTCAGAAAACCAATGCATCCCATAGAACAGACCATCCATTACTTACAACTAAACTTCCGTTATGTAGAATGGTGAAGGAAGCATTTAAAGTTGAACAGAGTTTGGCAACCTCTAGATCTAGATCTACTAGACGAAGAATCTAGATCTCAATTCAGATCTAGTGTATTTGTTGATCGCTCTATACCTTGAATATTATAGTAAAGCAAGAAAGTATATACATGTAGTGAATCTAGATTACAAAATCTACTACGAACACGTGAAAACACATTTTGGTGATGATTTTGTGTTTACAATTCTGTCTTAGGAAAAGATGAAGAATAAACAATGTTGATTATAATGTCAATATCTTCTGTTTTCCCCTAGGATGGACTCAACGAGTTTGTGTACCTCCTTTTCATCATCGTCCTCATCGTCGCCTTGGTCTTCATCTTCTTCTTCGTACCCGAGACAAAGAACCGCACCTTTGACGAGATCTCCAACAGCATTGCCCTGGGTGGCCGTGCAGGAGGATCAAGTAAAGCCTATGGCATCAGTGATGAGAGTGAGCCTATGGGCACGTCCAAAGTATGAGCAGTCAATGCGTAGGGACAGAAGACACAGCTCTCCAGTACTGTAACTGGACTCTATTTTAGACGCGCGTCTGCGATTTCTTAGCACCTAGGTTTACACTTTGAAATTCTTGATTGAAACTAGTCAATCATTTCTTTACATGCTTTTGACTAAGACTAAGATTCAAATGGCAAGGTGTAATAACCTATGTTTAACTTTTGTTGATGATTTATTACAACTTGCATGTTTTTTTTACAGAGACAAAATATAGTTACTCTAGATATTACGATAGTACTCCACAGTATAGCCATCACCATGACATTTTTCTTTAGATCTCAGTAACTCTTTTTAGGTATATGTACATGGATGGCTTGACACTCTTATGTTTTATTTTTTTAAGATTTAAAAAAATGTAACTTAGTTAGTTTGTACAATATTTATTTTGATGTACTTTTGAAGAAATGAAAAAAAAATGTTGTAATGAAGTCCGCAGGAGGCCTAAGGTGCAGGCGAGAAATTCTGTCACTGATTGAATACATAATTCGTCTTTAAAATTAGAGAGCCATTCACCATAGCCAGAGAATGAGGAAGTGGGTGAACATGTGAAGATAAGACAAGATCTTAGAAAGCTTAATGAAGATTTTGACACCCGCATCCCGATCATTACAGAAAACATCATTAGCATCATCACCAGTTTTCTTCATCTTCGGCTTCACTTTCATCATTATCATACTTTTCATTGTTGTGATTGCACAAATAGATAAAGAGAGAAGTAGTTAGTGAGGTTAGTCCCTGCCATACATCCTCACATGAACACTACCAATAAATGTTCTCCTTTACTCTTCGGGAAACCAAACTTCCATCTCGTCCAGCAGTCCCAATGTAAAGTTACGTCACTCGACGGCTTCAGCCCTTGCCAACATTGCTGTTTCCCAGAGCCATATGCTTCCTCTCTCACGTAGCAATATCATTAACTAGCTTGTCAACATCTTTGTGTATCATGCCTTCTAGCATGCTGAGTATTTGGAATGTAAACGTGGGATTTATGAAAGGCATACTCTTGAAACATCACATTTATTTTGTTACTGTTGACTGAGAATCAGAATGTGATGGAATTTTGTCTGTCTGTATGTGTATGTGTGTTTCTTGGAGTTTAAATCTGCTTCATTTCTAAATTGAGAAAATCAGACATGGCTCCATGTTGTATTTCAGTTTGTGTTTGCGAGGAAGACGTATGGTTGAGCTTCTATTTTGTGTGTGAATGCACTGATTGAAGAGAGTCTGGTTTGTTTGCATTTGTTTGTCCCTTTGCTTGTGTGTGTGATTGTTAAAAAAAATGTTTTCAATCTTTTTAAGCTGGGTATGGAACTATGTTTGTATTTCAATGATGGCTGAGTGCCAGAGTGGGTTCTATGATTGCATTGAATAATTTGTGTGACATTTTCTTTCATGATTCATACATGCAGGCATGAGTAAACTCTGTAGATACTTGATAGGCAAAATACAAAATAGAAATTAAACAAAGTAATAAAGCGGCCCTCTGTTCCTCAAGGAATAAAGAGGCATAGGTCAAACAAAGAAATGCAAACAGTTATAAATTAACAGATAGATGACAAAGTAACACATTCATCTTTATGAATTCCAAGGCAACCAATAAGTACACAAATGTATTAATAAGGAAATAGTAATGTGATACATTTACAAACATAACTTCAAAATACAACTGAGAAATGGATTAATAGATTGATATGATAACAGAACAATACACACTTCACAGCCAAACTTCATTGCCCAAACTTTTACACACATTGTCATCTATCAAGCAAAAGGGTGTATCCCAATTTTTTTAGTCGAGACCAACCAAAGTTTGGACTATCTTCAGGACTAGGTTCACTCAAATTGGCGTTGCTCTAACTCTAAAGATAACCTGTCTAGAGACACATATCTGGAAGCGTGTAAACTGAAGTAAAACATGTGAACATCTTTTGAAAAATTGGGATACACCCTTATAGAAAAAAAAAAGAAGCGATGACATTGATACCAACACCCTTGTTAATATGTAATTACTTGTGTGGTGACATTATGTTTGTTACATTATTACATGTATCATTTTCCATCATAGATATTGTTTTGTCTGCTATCTTTTAAACTGGTTTTGTTTTACAGAATTTCTTGTAGATAATACAGCGCATTGAGCTTCCTGATAGGCGAGGAAGTGTGTTGTAAAATGTAGCTATTATTATTAGAATTATTATTGTTACTATTTACTATTATCATTTTTATTGTTGTTGTTGTAACCTTTAAAACAGAGAGGATGGGATATGATTGTAAGCAATAGTTACATAATAATACAGTAAGTCTTTTCAGTTTACTATTGACTGTGATGGCTTTGTCTGAATTTATACTGGCCGTACGAAGAAGAAGAAGGAGGAAGAGAAGAATTGACAATTGGTTTCCACGCATTTGTGACCACTGAGACTCCAGTAATTAAATACTTTTTATTAGGATTGTCCAGTATAGAGTATTTATACCATCTTTATTCCTACAGTATTACTCTTATAACATGGATGTAAATCCTTCAGATTTTTGTCTGATATCAGACATTTTCAGGATTCCCAGAGATCTGGTCTGGTTAGAATCAACAGCACAATTTTGTAGAGATCTCTATATTTTAAAAAAGACAAGAGGTCATATCTTTTTCTTTCTTTTACCGTCATTGTAATAATTGTGTCAAAAACACACTTTTTTCATTAATCATTTTCATTTTTCTTTCTTAGTTTGGCCTAGATCTCTAGAGTGTGTACGTGATTCGTGAACGGAATCATACCCCGCAGTATTTTTCTCGACCGAAATTTTAATGTGACAATGCCCACATTGCGTTGAAAAAAGTAAATGCAGTATCTCTACCATACTCTTTTTAAAGTAGACACTCTCGATGTGGGCCTTTTTTGTTCATGAATGACTTCAGTTCAGTCTGTTCAGTTCTGATTTCTGTTATATCTAGATCTAGATAGCTCTAGACTCTAGATTTTTTCAAATTTTGTGTTATGTGCACTGCGGTTTTCTTCATATTATTTAAAGTTGAAGTTCATGAATGGAATGAGTTCTTTATATCTAAAATCTGGATAGTTTAACTCTAACTCTAGCTCATATAGATCTAGATCTAGCTAGATACTAATAATTTAAACACTAGATTTATAGATTAGAGATAGGTGTAGTCTAGTCTAGAGGTCTAGAATCTGATTATAATCTAGATCTAGGCCTAGATTATGTCATCTTACTAGAATCTAGAAATAGAAACTAGCTTATCTATCTAGCTAGATCTAGATCTAGAGATGTAGTGTAGCAGTTTAGAGGGGTCTAGATCTAGATTCTATATATTTAGATTCTTCTATGCCTAGGCTATACTACAGTCAGTAGGCCTACATTTTTTTCACTCTTTGCTGTCGCCAAAGTGACCCGCCTCTGATAACGTTTCAGATTTTTTTTTCTCCTTACTTGAGTGAGTGAAGTCCTTCTTCTTCCATTTATGATATGACTGCAGCCTCATAATAGAGGACTATTGCAATCGCGCAATGTGACTCAGTCTGCAATGCCTTTGAGGATATTAAAATACACACACCAGATGTTACAATACAATGTATAAAAACATTTCTTTTTATTCATGAAAATTAGAAATCTTTCTTTGAAAAAACTGGTGCATGTTTTTTTCTATACATTCATTATATACAACAAACTTTTCTTTAAAGGATATGTATAAGCAAGTTTATCTAGAATTCAGTTTTCCTCTTTCAAAGTTCACTGTAAATCCAGAAATAATTCTAAAAGAAGTTCTGCTTTGTGTTGAAATGCTGCTTATTTCAAAATCACTTACCAGTTTTAGTCTACCGTGCATGTGCTGAATTGACAGCAATTTTCTGTTCACAATCATAGTCAGTGACTTGTATTCTTCACATTTTGTGTATGTTGTATTACAATGTTTCCACCATTTCATGTCATTGAAGATTTCATTTTTGATGATTACTTTGTTTTGTATCTTTTCTAATCTGAATGATTTATTTTCCATTGATGGGAGCATTTACATTGGTTTCGTATTTCCATGCTTTATTGTTACTTGGTTGACCGTACAGTACATGTACGTTAACATCAAGGTTAAGAGTAATCTTTCGCCATATTTGAAAGAGCATTTCAACTTTCTGTCCACTCAAAAGATCTGAATTGAGGCAAACCTGTTTCTCAATTTTTGTGTGTGCACTACACGAATGAAGGGCTGTTTATTCCTATATTGGCCTGTAAATTAAACTGCACAATATTTCTCTCTTAAGCTGGCAGATATAGTTGAAAGGAGTTCCACCGATAGAAAGAAATTATACATTCATTTTTCTAAATTTATAAGTATTGTTGCATAAGCATTACATTTCAACATTCTCACATTTTCTGTTTTTCACCTGAATAGTTTGACTCTGGAGCAATTACCTGTGAACTTACAAACTATTCATCTTTTATTATAGTCCTGATTATTTTTTGATGACATACTATGTTTCATGAACATAAATTGTGTTTTTGTTTGATGAAATGAAGAACACGACAAGTGCAATCTTGTCTTTTGATATTGTGAAGATGTTTTTTTCTTTTGTTCTATTCAATCATACTCTAAAAAATCCATCCCATGATAATCTCACTCACAGGGCATCTTACGAAAAAGAAATGATCTTCATACTATCGTAAATAATGAAACTTAGTGATTACATTTTGGCAACCAATTAACATTGTAAAAATAAATAATAACAACATGTTATAATGTGTCCAGGGTTTGAAATTCATTTTGGTTCACAGCTTTGTCTTATTTCCACAATCTGTGATTTTGATTTTGAAGTGAATTGTCACAAGACCTCAATAAGAGAGACAGTAAGAGGGAAAAAAAACAGAAGACAGAAATGACTTCATTAGACTCATCATTTTCAAGCTCTTAAATGTGTATTTAATGTGATAGTTCGATTTTTATTCTTGAATATAATAATTGATTTCATCAATAACTTGATCTGAATGATTTTAGGATGCCCATAATCTTAACTTTGCTTCGTTACTATGACGACTGTTGATGCTTGTTTTTGTAGATACATACAACAATATAGAACAGGGATCATTTCTGACTTTGTAACTTCAGTTCAATGTGTGATTTTGCTTTCCTTATCCCTTAGAGAACATGGTAAATAAAATCATTTGTAGAGAACTTTTCAGTTTAGTTCATATTGTGTGTTGTTTGCTTTGAAATATTTTACACTTTTTTGTGTTACTAGTTCTTTTCTTTTTAGTTTTTGTGTGGGGAAGTTTTTGTGTAACAGTCTTCAAGCTCTGGTCATATGTGTTGAATACATGTGTTACAACATGGTACATGTATACTACAGGTTTTAATATGTGTTATAGGCCTACAACATGTTCTATTACATGTTAAGTGCATGTTTTAATGCATGTTTTACTAAATGACATGTTCTAAGACATGTCAAACAAATATACGGCAAAGAGAAATTTAGAAGAACTACCTCTAGATATAAAACTAAAAGTACGTCTTTATATTTTTGCTGGCCTTGTTAACTATTTATGCCGGCCTCTGTATCTATTTGAGTTGACCTCTCTTGTCTATTTGTGCTGGCATCCCAATGTATTTGTGCTGACATCCCAATGTACTTGTGCTTACTATGTCCCAATGTAATTGTGCTCGCTAATGTCCCCACGGCTCATAGTGACAGGTCTACCCTTGGCTTTTGTTTGCAATTATTGTCTAAATAAATCAAATCAGGCTGAAAACAAAATTCAGATTCTGTGATTTTTGTTTGTTTGTTTGTGTGTCAGATTTTTTTTTGCCTTTGCACAGTGGGCCTTGACCTTTGTAGTGCTTTGAGAATATTAAGTAAAAATGAAAAACAAATGAAAAACCAAAGAAAGAAAAGTCTTTATTACATGGATTTAGGATTAGGGTTAGAATTAGGGTTTTACAGCACATTTGGAAAAAAAAAAGCTGATATCAGTTCCACATGTTAGAACAAAGTTGTTTGCCGTATTCAAACCCACAACCTGGAGGACATAATATAGGCAACTGTTAAATCACTGTACATAGGGCATACAGAGAGACGAGAAAAAAAAGACACGCACACAAACGAATATGAGAACTATTGACAGCTGTATCAGAAATGTGTATCTGTTTATTGAACACTTGGAATCTTGGATGCAATGTCATCATTGACGCTTATAGAACAGGTATGAACAGCCATGAAAACTGCCCACAAGACCCATGTCCAAAATCCCCCAGAGTGATTCGAACCCGGGTCGCCCGCTTGTAGACCAAAGTTGCCATCTCGGCCACCGCAGGACCCTTTAAGTAACTAGGAGTAACCTGATCATCTTCTCAAACTGCCTGAAGGCTGAAGTGCTAAAGGTGAGCAGCATACCAATTTGTTCAATTTTTAGTTGGCATTCATCCTCTTCTTTCTCATCCCTCCTAATAATGACACTCTTCCCTGTATAATTAGTATAATGCCCTGACTTACTCCTCTCTGGGGACCTTCGTATTGTGTCTATGGTTCTTACATTTTCTTGCAGGCTTTTTGAGATTTTACAGGTTGTCTGCAGGCTTTTTGAGATT
>JAUELK010102537.1:577-12120 GCA_031471215.1 Gastropteron pacificum
CCCGCCCCCCCCCCCCCCCCCCCCCCCCCCCAGCAGGTAGGATGGGAATGGTTACATTTTTGGTTGTTCCCGGAGAGCAACCATAACTTGCCTACTCTTCATCGATTTCAAACTGCCATGGGATCTTTAACGTGCGCAGCGGGCACAAGGGACCTTCGGTTTTATCGTCCTCATCCAAGAAGACTAGGTGCACGGTCCAACCTATCAAAGAGACCGGGGACGGGAAAAAATTACTCACTCAAAGTGAACACCAACTTTGAGCTTGCCCAGGGTGAGTTCGAACCTGCGACCCCATGGTCGACAACTTGGTGTTGGCTGAACGCTTTACCTACTGCCCCAGTACCAGTACTGTGGTCAACATTCATATTTTGTTCCTTAGTAAGTACCATACGTCTCTTGTTTGTCACTTACTTGACTGTTTTCTTGCCTCAGGCTGACTGGTGGGATGGTCTTGTCACGTGAGTAATGGAACGTCGTAGTTCTAGTTTTGTTCTCCACAAAATAATCGATAAGCTTAATGCATAGTGTATTGCAGAACACAACGATGTTGTATGGTTCGACATGTATCTATATGTCTTGTATGTAAGTTGTGTGTCTACTTGTTTGAATTAAGAATATATAATGCACGGATTCATAATTTGTTAAGCGAATAGTGGAAGTTGAAGTATCATCATCATCATCATCATCATCATCATCATCATCATCATCATCATCATCATCATCATCATCATCATCATCATCATCAACATCATGTTCACTGCTAAACACTGCTCTTGTTATATGTGTGTGCAGACCCCCGAGAAGTTCGGGACACCCCAGGAAAAGTGATTACACTAGGAGTCTGGCTACACATGCTTCACTGGCACCAATGGGCCCACCTTCTTCAGTGGATCCACCATATTCACATGCACCATATACTCCACATGCATCAATGGCTCCACCGGCTCCACACATTGTACAACAGCTGGCACCAATGGGCCCACCTTCTTCAGTGGATCCACTATATCCACATACACCATATACTCCACATGCATCAATGGCTCCACACATTGTACAACAACTGGCACCAATGGGCCCACCTTCTTCAGTGGATCCACCATATCCACATGCACCATATACCCCACATGCACCATATACCCCACATGCATCAATGGCTCCACTGGCTCCACACATTGTACAACAACAATCCATCCCGCTGTCGTCCCCCATGAAGTCACAGTACCCTGAAGAAGACAGTACAGAAGACTCCACGCCATCATCCTCCCCGGTAGTTCGCCAATTTAACCCCCACACAAGCTCTGGCGGGACCCAAAGACCAGGAACGCAATCTCCTTACACACCAGGCAGTATGTCACCGCCAGCAAAGAGTTATGGGACACCCTCTCCGGTTAGCCAGATATTCCCTGTTGCTGCACCTGGTCCTCGCCCGGTACCAGATGTTGTAACACAGCAAGGCCAGAACCCTGTTGTGATATTAGCTGATCCACCATATCAACCTCCCCACTTCCCAAACAATGGGTTAGCACAAACTCCTGATAGATACATGAAAGTTAGTCATATAGCCAAAAGCCCGCCACACCAAAGCCTGGCATCAGTTAGAGATAGAGAGTCATCGGCTAAACGTTCTGTCGCAGATTCTGCTTATCTGCAACACCAAACTCCTGTTAGTCATATAGCCAAAAGCCCGCCACACCAAAGCCTGGCATCAGTTAGAGATAGAGAGTCATTGGCCAAACGTTCTGTCGATTCTGCTTATCTGCAACACCAAACTCCTGTTATTCATCAGGGAGAAGAAGAGACAAATGCAATTCATACCTATTACAACAACAATCGAATGATACATCACAAACCAGTTAAAAAGAAATCGTCCAAGTCAAATCGTCAAGTACAAACCATGTTTGGAGAAGAACATCAAGTTAACTCCACCATGGTTCGCAATATAGTTGTCTCTGTATGTCGTCGTAGGTCCAAACATGTAAAGAGAAGAGCTGTGAATGTTTCTGTGAACGTTGATGGGTCCCCTGCAGTCACAAGTAACATTTCTCCTGGGGATACAATTGACTGTCAGCAACAGGGAGAAACCAAGAAGATCACCTATGGTCATTGTCAATCAGAAACCAGCAAAGAACAATGCCCGTGTATAGAATACGACCAGGAAAACAAATCTACTGTTTGTAAATGCCATGCGTGTTGTGGACTAACTCCCAGCTCATCGTCTTGCCAGTCGTCAAGCTGCGAGTGTGTGTGTCAAGAATGCCACTGTTGTTATGTGCCACCGTGTCAAGCCAACCACGAAAACCATGACTCTGTGCCATGTCAATGCAACGAAATAAAACCCCGATATCCCAGTTACTGTACTGATGACTCTAGATCTTCGTCAGATGCAAAGCAAATGTGTACGTGTTGCACCCGGTGCAATCATGATCAAGAGTCATCAGGCTCAGACTGTGACGCGCGTAGGATATCATCTACCAAAGCATGTCACCAACCATCAAGAACTCCATCTGCCCATGGGTCTGAATCAGAAAACTCTGTATATCCTAACAATCAAACGGTTAGCTCAGAAAGCACCAACAAGCGGAAAGTGAAAGGCAAAAAAGGTCCCAAAGTTGAGAAAACGAAATCTAAGAGAAAAGGACCAAATGTTTCTTCAACAAAACATTTGGATGATGTCATGGAAATAGCTGCATCCTCGCCAAACACCTCTCGCAATGGTAGAACAGAACATTACTTGACATCCAATCAGACAGATTTCAGTCCGTTCCACAATCAAACATTTAATTCTTGCACTGACCCAGATGAACCAGCTTTCTCGGCGTCTACGAGTAATTTTCCGGTAGTCTCCGCCATATTCAGCACTATAGCGTCTCAAGCCTCCCCTACTATACCCTTAGCAGAGCCTGGCCCACATTCAGGCACTTCAGGTAGCAGCACCAGACAATATGGGTCCCACAGTAATGCTCCATGTGTTGATCTGACCTTTGTATCCCCTCAGTCTAAGTCACAGAGCAACCACGATTTGCCAGTGCCAGCGGTTTCCAAGCAGACCCATGAACACTCAACAGCAGGGATACCAGCTATGACGTATCCCATCGCAGCCGCCATTTTCTCGAACCAGACTTTTGAAGAAATCATAGACGAAGAAGTTGAGTATGAGGAGACTGATACTGATATGGACGCGTCTGATGAAGAGCAAGAAGCAAGAGATGAGGTAGACCCCTACCCTTGGTTTTACGAGGAAACAGACAGCCTCTTGTGGTACCAAACAGACAGTCCAATGGAGCACTTTGCATTGAATTCCAAGATGCACAGATTGTCGAGAAAAATTGCTACGTTTTTTGGCCATAGAGATCCGATAAAAGCCATCAGCAATATTATGCCAAAAGCATACGAATGTCACAATGACAGTCCAATACGGGGAAAGTCTCCATCAGTATCTGTTCCATGTAGAATCTGTACCACGAATCCGAATCCTTCCTGTCCAAAATTCTATCCGAACTGCAGCCCCCCAAAGTTGAGTCATGAAGAAAAAGTTAAATGTCGAGAGTCTGTTCGGAGAAGAAGCTCACCTGAGTCGAGTGGTGATAGAAGTAATAGAGAGCAAAGATCTAGGTCTAGGACTCGACCTACTGAGACACCTTGCTCTAACCGCTGTGTGCAAAGCAGTTCGCATGATTCTGATACTGAATGTTCAACTTGTAGCTCTGGCTCCTCGAAGACTTCTCCAAACAACAGCTCCTCTATGACAAGCTGTACTCAATCTACTTCTTCTGAAGAACGGAGAAATAAGAAATGCAGGAAGCACGAAAGTAAATCACGCTCATACAAACTCGAAAAGCAAGTGTGTGAGAAAACTGGCAAACTTACTTGTCATACATCATGTCCAAGTTTCACATCTGAATGCTCTGAGGATTGTGAAGACTGCAAATTTGTGAAAAAGTTCAAAGTCATCAGCTCTCAAAGTGATCGCTTCATTGTACCACAATCACGTAAAAACTATCTTGAAGGGCGTAACAGAATACGCACGTGCAAATCAACGAGCACCCAGCCATGCTCAGGTTCTGACTGCCATGGGCTGAAATGTGACGGGTGTAAGGTAAATCGTAGAAATGAAATCAGAGCCATTCGTTGTAAGCGAAACCCACACAAACCTGAGCACTCAGACAACAGGGCGGGGAGAACCTGTAACTCATCAAGTACAAAGCTCTGTGAGGCTTGCCCTTCAAGGTCGAGTTGTCTACACAGCAGCGCAGGGCAATCGAAGAAAACCAAGGGGCGTCGTAACTGTAGTGCAACATCAAGTGCCAGTAACTCCAGCAATGATACGTGCCGCAAAGTGAGACAGCCGTGTCTTAGTCGTAAGTCATCTAGATTGAGCTGTGACAAGTCGTGTAAGGAAAGTTGTAGCTCCTCAAAGTCAAGCTGTGGAAGTAACACAAGTTTCCACACGAGAAGGACAGCTCAACCATGCAAAGAACCTTGTTCTGAATCATCTAGATGCAGCAAGTGGTGTCGTTGTCGGATGTCTTCTAGGTTGAGCGCCGAAGAGTCGTGTAAGGATTGTAGTGACGTAAAATGCAAGGCCACACCCCCGAGGAATGCTAATCGGAGTCGAAGTTCCATCCGAAGTCGTACAGAAAGTTACAAAGACATGGAAATACAGAGTAACAGTTGCATCCGTTCCAAAGCACCAGGCACCCCAGAAGACAACCAAGACGGAGACAACGAAGAACGGTGTGATAATTTTCAGCCACCGTGTGATCAATCGTACTCGAAATCACATTGCAAAGATAGTATAGGTAAACCTTTATGTGAGTCAAATCCACCATTCATTGAGCCGTGTACGTCTTGCTCTAGTTTGAGCACCAACAGGACGTATTTGGCCAAGTCATCAAAGAGTAAGACCTGTTGTAGCTCCTTAGAGTCCAGTTGTGGAAGTAAGACAAGTGTCCACACGAGAGGAACAGCTCAACCATGCAAAGAACCTTGTTCCAAATCCTCAAGATGCAGCAAGTTGTTCCGTAGTCGGGTGTCTCCTAGGTTGAGCGCTGAAGAGTCATGTAAGGATTGTAGTGATGAACCTTTCTGTGAGGCAAATCCACCATTCATTGCGCCTTGTACGTCTTGCTCTAGTTTAAGCACAAAAAGGACGTATTTGGCCAAGTCATCAAAGAGCAAGACCTGTTGTAGCTCCTCAAAGTCTAGCTGTGGAAGTGTCCATACGAGAAAGATAGCTCAACCATGCAAAGAACCTTGCTCTGACTATTCTAGATGTTCAGACTGTTGCAACGAGAGGACATGCTTAACTAAATCATTGTCTATAACACTGGATCCAGATTCAAGTATTAACGTGCATGGTTGCAAAATTAGATGTACCAAAAGAAAGTCATCTTGTAAGGCACCTTTCTGTGGTGTAAGCTATTCTGTTACAAGTAATGACCCGTGTGAAGTTGTTACTCCGTGTAGGACTAGATCTCCGCGTGGAAAGAAGAGAAAACAACCAGCACCCATATGGGGACCCAGCATCACAGCAAAGGCACTTACAAATTCATCAGCGGCTCATGGATCTAGAACAAATGATGTTTGTGTACGGAGAAGTCCATTCGTGAAGAGAGAAGAGAAAGTCTCTGATGATAATGTTAAAGAAAATTCATCTACTACTCAGAACCTGGAAAACTTCTTGAATGGTACTAGATCCAGCCACACGAACAATGACAATGAAGCAAAAGCACTGTACTCTCTTCAAAGAAAGGTTTGGACCAATGACTCATACATTTCACCAAGTACAATTTTAGAGTCACAAAGGGAGTCTGAAGAGCAACAGAGAAAATGTTACAAACAATCAGATCAGAGACAAGTAGAATTGCAAACTGTTACTGGTGAAACTGAGAGCTCCCAGATGGCTTCTACAACTTCCACAACGATATCTCCGTCTAGACAAAAACAATCTTGCTACTATAACGAACCCTCCGATCTATGCCTTAGACCCTGTGAATCATGCAGCGGTGAATATCCATCTGGTGAACCTTGCAAACCGAACACACCCAGCCAACCATGTGAACCAAAGAAAGACTGTGAACCAGCTCAACCATGTCAGCCTCATGAACCATGCCCCCTCTTTGAACAATGTGAACCAATACTTCCTTGTAATGCCAGGGAAACAAGCCTAGTCAAGGAAACATCCGAAACAGACTCACTGGCTGAAAGAGATAAAAGAGATCAGTCATGCAGATCGTCAAAAACCACAGAGAGTCAAAATCACAACAACCCTTCAGAAGCTAGTGAACAGTTAAGTCCAGGTATAGTCTCTGATGAGTCCTCTGGACCAGAAAGGCCGCTACTTGAGCCCCAACAACCTAAAGCCCCACACAAGACCCCTAAGCATGATGAACACAATCAACCACCCTGCATTCTATGTGAATCCTCACAAAACTGTAAACCCTGCGACTCATCTAAAATCTCAAAGTGCAATGAACCCAGTGAACCTCCACTGACTTGTGAACCCTGCAAGCCATGCAGACCTCCAAAGAAGCATCAATCCTGTGATCCACGCAGAGCCACACAAACATGTGATCCTTGCAACCCCTGCAGACCTGCAACGAACCATAAACCATGTAGAGCTCCAGAGACCTGTCAACCCTGCGACCCATGTAGACCTGCAGAGACATGTCAACCCTGCGACCCATGCAGCGCCCCACAGACCTGCCAGCCCTGTGACCCATGTGGAGCCCCACAGGCCTGTCAACCCTGCGATCCATGTGGAGCCCGAAAGGCCTGTAAACCCTGCGACCCATGTGGAGCCCGAAAGACCTGTAAACCCTGCGACCCATGCAGAACTCCACAGGCATGTGTACCTTGCGATCCATGCAACAGAACCCCACAGGCCTGTAAACCTTGCGACCCATGCAGAACCCCATATGCATGTGCACATTGCGACCCATGCATAACCCTACAAGCCTGTCAACCATGTAGCCCATGCATAGCCCCACAGACCTGTAAACCCTGCGACCCATGCAGAACCCAACAAACCTGTAAACCCTGCCAACCATGCAGAACTCCACAGGCATGTGCACCTTGCGACCCATGCATAACCCTACAAGCCTGTCAACCATGTAGCCCATGCATAGCCCCACAGACCTGTAAACCCTGCGACCCATGCAGAACCCAACAAACCTGTAAACCTTGCGACACATGCAGAATCTCACAGCCTTGCAGTCCATCTGAACCCTGTAAGCTACAAGGTTCCTGTAACAGGCCGCGTGCGCCTTTCTCGGGATGTTTGACTGGACAGGATGTGACGCCGTGTTGTTCCTGCCAGAATGTGACGCAATATTGTGACACAAATGCACACGACATGTGCAGAAAGGCAAAGCCACAGAAATCCTCGTGCCAACCATGCAAACGTTCCAACAGAACGTGTGTTACACCTTGCGAGGAAGCCCCACCTCTGTGCCAGGAAAGATGTACGAACGGAGGGAAAAATCATTGTGACCGTGACAGAAAATGCAATGCGAAAAATGTCACATTGTGTTCCATTGCTACATGTCCTGATATGCCATGCGAAGGGATATCCGACTGTAAAGTCATTTGTCGAGAACGAGGCCCAAAATATACCTGTTGCAAAATTGCTTGTAGAGATAAAGCAAAGGTTTTGTGCCCGAATTGTATGCACAGCTGTCCCTGTGCTAAGGAATCAGATCAGACAAAAACATGTCATTCATGTGTCATACAAAAACAGAAATGGGATAACTGCAACAAGTCAAGAAAAGCTTGCAACTTGTACAATTGCGCTGTTGAGTCATGTGATCAAAGGCATACCCTAAAATGCTATGCATGTCCACAAACATGTCGAAATGAATGTAGAGCCGGTCGATGCGTCGATTGCATGTGTAAACTTAAATACAAGCATACATGTAAGAAGGCATGTCAAGAAAAAAGCCACTTTGTTTCTGGATGCTGTCAAGGAAGATGTGCTTGTGTACACATGAAGTCGTCTCTCGCTATGTGTCAGAAACAAACTTGCTCACGTCAGCCCCAGCACAGTGATGATACTCTTGACGTTTCAAACAGAGTCCTAAGTTGTAAAATGGACCAAAGTAAATGCCACAAAGATCGGACTATGAAACGGTCTAGGAAACAAACTTGTATGTTCCATGACTTATCATGCCACGACCCATGCTTGAAAGGAGGAAATATTCGGTTGGTCTGTAATGCCAACTGTCAACTTTGCAAGAAGAAGTCGCCAAATGTTGTATCGGCCGCCTCGTTCTCCAGTTGCATGCAAACCCTTGCTCGAATCTTTCTCAACATGAACTCGTCATCTAAAGGCTCTGACTGCGGGTCGACAACAAACGTATACAGGTTCGAAGAGTCTACGGAGTGTCCGTCTTGTTGCTGCGACAAAACCGCTTGTTATTCTTCTGTGGATTCTAGCTGTTCTCCTCATGGAGCCGTCTCTTCATCAAAAGACAAGCACTGTAGATGTCTTCCGAAAACGTGTGCTTACTCTAAATGTCAAGAACCAGACACTCCCAGTCAATGTTCACCCCAGGCATCTGCTCCATGTGAACATTTGACCCCAAGAGGAAGGCTGTTTAAACAGTCTTCAAATGAGGTCTCTAAAGGTCGAATTCCGAGAGGTAAGCTATTCAAATGTTCACCAAGAGACACCCTCCCTGAGGTTATAACTCAAGATGATTTCTATAAATGTTGTCCACAAAGAGACGACGATCATTTGAAATGCCGTTCACAAAAAAATGACCTCCTTGATTTGCCCCCACAAGAAAGTGCTTGCATGAAATCTAGATATTCTCCCCAATCATGTGTTCCCTCCACATGTTCTCAAAGAGACACGCTCTCAAGTAATTGTCGACAAACAAGATCACCGGCTAGATGTTCTTCTCAAACACGTGCTTGCTCTAGATCTATCTGCCCTCCGCTACCAAGTAGATTGTCACCAGAACTTGATGCTCGTCCTCCGTGTTCACCTAGGCATTCACCACGAGCAAGAACTCCCATTCAAAGTTCTTCTCAGACACGTACTTGTTCTAGTTCTAGATCTATCTTCCAGCCGCTGCCAAGTAGATTGTCACCAGAACTTGTTGCTCGTCCTCCATGTTCAACTAGGCATTCACAACGAGCAAGAACTCCCATTCAAAGTTCTTCTCAAACACGTACTTGTTCTAGCTCTAGATCTATCTGCCCTCCGCTACCAAGTAGATTGTCACCACAACTTGATGCTCGTCCTCCGTGTTCACCAAGGCATTCACCACGAGCAAGACCTCCCACTCAAAGTTCTTCTCAAACACGTACTTGTTCTAGATCGGTATATATCTATTCACCGCCACTAGGTAGATCTACTCGCACTACATTGTCACCACAGTTAAATTCTCATCTTCCATGTTCCCCAAGAGGTTCACCACGAACAAGAATACCCGTTCAATCTTCTCGCCAAGGAGGCGCTTTTTCGACATGTTCTCCAGGACTGGCTACTCGATCTACATGTTCTCTGAGAGACACTCTCTCAAGATGTTCACCTTGTACTAAAGCTCTCCTAAGATGTTCTGCTCAGATAGACGCTTCACCTATATCATGCGCATGTGGTTCAAGTTCTCCACCAACAGGAACCCATTCTAAATGTTCCCCACAAACAAATGCTCGTTCTTCATGTTCAACGGAACCAGGTTCTCGCTCTAAATATTCTTCGCAAACGTGTGCTCGCGGCTCATGTTCTCCGCAAACAGGCGCTCACAGTTCATGTTCTCCGCAAATTGGTACCCAGTCTACATGTTCTCCGCAAACATACACTGGTTCTCCATGTTCTCCGCAGAGAGGTACCCATTCCAAATATTCTCCGGTAATATGCGCTCGGTCTTCGTGGTCTCAGCAAACATGGTCTCACAGTCCATGTTCTCCGCAAAGAGGTAGCCAATCTATGTGTTCTCCGCAAACACGCGCTCGTGACTTGCGTCCTCCGCAAACATGCGCTCGCTGCTCATGTTCTCCGCAAACAAGCGCTCACGGTTCATGTTCTCCGCAAAGTGGTACCCAACCTACATGCTCTCAGCAAACGGGCGCACGGTTGCCATGCCACCAGGAATCATCTCCACAGGCAGATGGACCCTGTAGATGTCCATCCGTACCAAATGCGTCTCGATGCTGTCCTATAAGACATTCTGTGAAACCCACTGACGCTCCAAACAAGTGCCCGAAGCCTCGCCATCAGAAACGTCAAGAGGTGTCAAAATGCAAAACAGCATGTGAAGACAGTAGTGACACTGAGTCTGTATTCAACCATTCAAAAGCGTTTAAATTTAACCTCAGGTCCCAACGAAAACGGCTCTTAATTCGAGAAAAGGAAATCGATAATGATTTATACCCACGAAGGAAATGTACTACATGTACAGGAACAACAAGATAAACCAGGTTGCCCTGTTGGTCGTCTTACTTACAACAAAGTATATGTCCTTTTATTAGTATTAGTAGGTCTTTAGTTGTTAGTAGTAGTAGTATCGGTTCGTCTCATTTCCAAGTTAAGCTGGTCGACAATTTTTTTTTAATTCTTCGTCACATCTATTATTGATGGTCTCAAATCTTCCTTCCAATTTTGTTTCTGGACAATTCAATGCAAGGTGTTCTACATTGTATGTCTTAAGGATGTGTATGGCACCAAGGGCACGTTAGCGAGTCTATAAATCTCCATCTGTGTATATATATATACATGTATTATTAGTATTAGGTTTGGTAGAGAAGAGAAACATGTTCCAGGCGATACACTCAATATTCATGGCCTCAAAATTCAAAAGTCAAGACTCGGCCCTTTCTAAGAAGACTGTTACCTTAGCCGTGTAGTCAATTCAAACCTTCGTCTTATTGTTTGCACCCACACAGACCAAAGCACGATGTAATAATAATAATGCTATTTATAATAATACACTGACTTGATAAGTCACGGATCTAAATTCTGCTGCTTCTTGAACTTCCAGACTGAATAGCTTGATAGCTCTCTGAATAAGCTTCATTGGGGCTTCTCAAATATAAAATGCAACCATGAATGTAGGCTACATGTCTATGTATGTGTGCTCAATGACAAATACCATCCTGGAATTAAAACAGCTACGAACGTATCCCTTGTGTTGTAATGTTGACACTGTTTTCTTGCTACTTACGATGCCAAGTTGTTATCTTGCAACAATTTGCTTTAAGCAAACAACCAAGGGGCCTACATGTGATAACAATATGTGTGCCTTGATATTTAGACCTAGTCTTGGTCTACGTATAGGACTGCAAGTAGTAAAGACTGCTGCAAAGCGCTTTGAGCCCGACAAGAAAAACAGCTAGATCTATATAAATCGGCAACTGTTATTATTTTTATTATTATTATTATTATTATTATTACTAGTGATTAGCACATTCTACGAATAGCAGAGTACCCCCCACCCCCGGCCCCTTATCGCCTCATTTTACTTAAAACGAGTGAGATACTCAAACACCGCCCCCTCCCCTCCCCCTTCCCACCCACTCTTTCAAACCCCGTTACACTG
>JAUELK010102647.1:0-12120 GCA_031471215.1 Gastropteron pacificum
CCTATCTTTCACTGGATCGGGTTAATTGAGGGTTTTTTTAAACCCGTATTTTTATGCAGGCCTATAAAGTTACTGTACGGTACCAGCTTTAACAGCTTTACCACCTGCTGCCTCCTTGATTCAATGCTACATACTGTACTACTACCAAAGATGATAAGACTGGACAGTGCTCTCTTTCTCTTTGTACAAAAGAAAGCGTAGCCTGCTCAGCGTGTTTCACAACACACAACAGCAGGAAATGACTTTTGTCACTGGGATAGTAGTATCATATGGCCACACCTCAATTATCACTGGGATACAGACCAATGCCCGAGGGGTCTGAATTTGGGGGGGAGGGGGGGGGGTATTTTCTGTTTCTGGTTTGTTTTCGCTCGTTATCTCTTTGAAGCAACATAGTTACCAAGGTAAAATTGTACGCGTACTTTTTATTGACGTGCTTGTTTTATACGAGGTAGTAAAACTCGAGCTTTAAAGTACACACCCGCAGAGCTTACACTACTTACAGTACCGGGTAAGAGAAAACGTACATGCAATATTTATTGTTTTACAAAAATACGTCAATGGTTGTATTTTAATTGGCCTTTACCGCCATGCTGTCGTGTAGCCCGCTACTCTGAGTACACTATTGCATTGACTCTAATGGTCCAGGTGTGTTGCTTACCAATGAATGACTTTGCCTATAGGAGAAATCAATAACTGGTCCATACTACTTTAAAGAGGGCTCCTTTTGTATCGCACACGATACGGAATTCGGAATCGTGTTTCAGGCTACCGGTATTGAAAATGAGATATATCTACATATATTATATGTTGTATGGGGCTTTCCTCATTGAATGTTT
Organism: Gastropteron pacificum; assembly: GCA_031471215.1. Lineage (NCBI taxonomy): Eukaryota > Metazoa > Mollusca > Gastropoda > Cephalaspidea > Gastropteridae > Gastropteron > Gastropteron pacificum. Next base: position 840 of record JAUELK010102647.1, read on the forward strand.
GAATGAGATTCCAAAAAAAAAGGAAATAAATAAAGCATTTTGCTTGGCTGCTGTTTTGTCTCTTTCGTCGACTTAACATGTATTCCAGTGACTTGATTCGGTGCATTGTTCTATGTAAACACTTCAATGATTTAGGTCTATTATCATAGTGAATTATTCGCAATAGGGAAAGGTTGTCCGCGGTGGGGGAATCACATTATGATGATAGGCTAATTCTATCTCTACAGTACTACCAAACACGTGTGTCTTTTTTGAATCGAGAGCAGAGAAAATTTGGCAGAAAATGACTTTAAAAAAAAGAAGAAAGAAAGAAAGAAAACAAGAGAATACAAACAAACAACCGCTGGATGAGTACGCTTACGTTCCTATTGCATTCTACTCTTACTTCAGCTTATGTATTTTCCATCAAGTGAGAGTGACATTCCAAAGGAGGTCACGCCTGGCTATCCCTTTCTGTCATAATGAAATTTCTGAAAGTCTCTTGTTGTTTTTGTGTGTGTTGTCTTTGCATGGTTTGGGAGTTCTTCTTCGTTCTCTCGACCAATTAGTAAGACGGGCACTCCACTGTTTCAGGATGGAGGTCGTACTTCGGGGATGTAAGTCTCGTCAGTTTCGCCATGTAGTTTAATATGTATTGGTGTTACATAGATAATATGTACACTGTTACACTTGGACACCACCATATGGGCCCCTAGTGATATTACAATCACACTTAGGTTGTGTTTAATGTACTGGCTGGGGGCTGATCAGCCATAGTGTCGTGTCCATGAGACAATCTGCCTCAAGTGATTGCTACTATACAATATAATGTACAACTATAACACCGTCATTGCCCACCCTCTCCGGTAAACATAACAATGGTATTCAGGACATCGTCACTCACGTGTAAACTAACATGGATCTAGTACGCACTAACGAGTGCTTGATGTTGTTGTTACACTTGTACACTTTGTCCGGGTTGGATCGACACGAGCGGTAGAGAGCGTCTTAAGTGGATGCTTCATTCTTCTTGTTGTCGTGATATATACTAGTGGTCAGCATGCCTTGGTTGTGTGTGTTCACTGACAACGTATCATTATACACGAATTCCACATCTCGCCAGTTCCGTCTTCTGCGGTGATAGCATAAGTCATAGAATCTACTGTGTTATGGACTGAATTTTAGTAGCAGTTATTGTGTTTGTATGCAACTTGTGCAGTGTATTGGATACACTGTCATTCGTGGTAAATCTAATCTGAGTGAGTGACACTGTAGTGTCTCCCATGAAGTTGTTTGCCAATAGACAAAGGACATATTTAAAAAATACAATTATGATTCAGACTTTGATACTTTGATATCGGTGTGAGCAGGGAGTCTATGTAACCATTAACTCTTAATTTGTACAATGTGTTATTCGAGCACTGTCACTCGCGCAAAGTTGCTTTGTTTGGATTTTTTTAAAACTCGTAACTGAATGCAGTTATATCTTCCGCATTCATATGAGGACTTTGAACGAATGGTGCATAGTTTAGTGTACCAGTGCATTTTGAAAGACAAGTCTTTATTTTTGCGGCATCCACTCCGCTAACAATTATTATTTTCAACTGTTTTTTTATTTATTTTTACTGTATCGAATCTCCGGGCGCTTGGGATAGGCCCCGATATCATATTTCCCGTTTGCCACAGTGGCTTGTTTAAGTGTGTGTATTGCCCAGTGCGTGGGAAATTGTCATGGCTGCAGTATATCAAAATAAGGACAACCTGAATGTAGGTAACCGAGTAACCGGGCGCCCGCTCATGGTGGTAGTTGCAACAGGTTCATTAAAATTCATGAAAGTAGAGTAGTTTTGGATCAATGAGCTATCCTCTCCATGCTGTGATCTGACCCTATGGCAACCGGTTGTTCCCCATCAGTGGTCGGAAATTACCTCAAACCATACGGTACAGAGTGATCTGTGATCTCTATTGTGTGTGTGTGTAGTACAGTGAAATTGCGCAGCTGGCAGTGGAGCATGGTACTTGTATAGTTGTGGAGCGAACAGGTAGAGGTCTAGTAAGTAGTGGTGGTGTGAGCGGATATTCAGAGTGAGTTCATCGGTGAACCACCCACCTGTGGCTCGTGGGTAGACAGGTGGGGCTTGCTGCATGACCTGGTCGATACTGACGGCTGACCTCGGCATAGGCGGGGACCTTACACTTACGCCCGTCCGAAGGATACCTCAACCTGATGTCGTGGTTAAGAGCAGTCTCTCCACTTCATATAAAACAACAAAAAAGACTTGTTGATACCTATTTGCACTGAAGTGTAGAAATTCACGTAGGAATGATTCTCGACGCCCCACCCCCCAACCCCCCTCACCTCATAAAGATCAAAGTGCAAAGGGATACTGTAGTCAATACTATATGTGTCGTCTAAAACAGCGCGAAACTCTTTGCAGGCTTCTTTCATTAAATTGTCAGGCAGATTGACGGTTTATTTTGCTACCACTACCACATGAGCAGTTAGTTCCCGAAGCTAGGTCAGACAGAGAGGTACAATTGGACAAGCCAATATAATGCGTAGATCAGCACAGTGTACAAAGCAATTGATCGGTGTACTTGTTACGTATTGCTTCCTCGTGTAAAGTGGGACTGTCCTAACACGGTCAGCATCAACTTTGCAACGCGCCGTGCGTGAACAGTAGTTTAAAGAGACGTGCAAAAATGCCGACACGTAACGTTGATTGACTGCCATGGTTAGGACGGGCTTTGTTCTCTACTCTTTCTGCATGGATTTACCGACTGTTCAAATCCCACTGGTACCCGCTGCACACAGACTTAAGGTCATACTACGACCACACTTCCTTGGATTTGATTAATTCCTACCCTTCTGTGATTCCACGCGAGAAAGTGTCATGTTCGATCTTTTTTTTATTACAGTCTGCCTCATTTCGAATTCATTTTTCAAGTTATGGAGTGATTTCTGGTTCTCTGGAAAAAGTTGATTATGTGATGAAATGAGTGAGTAGACCGGGAAGAACATGTTTTTAATTCGTCTACTAAATGTGTTCGTTTCGTTTCAAATATTTGTTGTCTGCCCTTTCAAATAACGCAACCCGTAAGTTGAGCTATGTTGTTTCATGAGGGGAAAAAAGTCGATGCTTTGATAGATTGAATGGGAACTAAATTGTAGACCTGGTTAGAAAATCATAACATTCGTCTATTACATTTATTTCGAATTCATCTTTAACCTTTCAAGCAATGCAATCCGTTAATGGAGTTGTGCTCTTTTATGGAATTAAGTCGATGATGTGACACATTGAATGGGAAGTACATTATTATTGACCTGGTAAAAATAGTTTATCTCGTCTAATAAATATCTCAACATTTATTTTTCGGACGACATCGATGTTCTGGCTGCGGTTAGTATCAGCTAGATCAGTGCGTTGTGATTTATTGATTCAACCATCAGCTGGGAGTCTTTGTGCTTAATGACGCCGTGTTGTGCTTTAATGTGGTCCATGCAATGAACAATACAGAAAAGGCCACACCGTGTTATAGAAGCTTCGTTCGAGACGACTTTCTGGACTTTTATTATTCGAAGGTTTCTGTGACTGATATGAGCAGGACACTGGCCTTGCGTATGAGACTCGGCGCTGCATGTTTACACTTACAACTCCTACATTAAGATAACGGTGTCAACTCATAACACACAGTTCTGTCACATTCATGATCCTACCTGTTTTCATTGGTAAATGGATTTGCTACATTCGCTTCATTTTAGAAAGGACCCGACGACTGATCTTTTTCTGAGAAACCTGAGGAAGTCTGCTGACAATAGTGTTAATCAACCAAGGCAATACATGTATGCCTATCAGGTTTTCGCTAAATCTCGGTTATATCCCTTTGTGCGCATTTTTTTCCTCTTTCTTTCTATTTTTTAAATGTTTATTTTTTTATTTTATAATCTTCAACTAGGCCCACTTTTGTGTTGGGGTTTCGTCTTTGTGATGTATATTCAAGTCTGTACAGTCGCGCTAATCTGCTGAAATATATAAAGAATCAAGGAAGTTAATTGGGATGGGCATGGACATTTTAAGAACATATAAGTGCAGTACGCTCGCGTTGTTAAGTGTGCATTATAGTGTACCTCAAGGGGACATCCGCATCGTGATAAACAATAAACACGGAAGGCATGGTTGATGATCCGTTTATTTACCATGTACATGTATTGCCTTCTCATTTAAAAAGGAAAAAGAAAAAAAAAGACCAACAGAGGCAAACCCCTGTGGGCAGTTTTTTTTATTAGGTCAACCCTTCATCGGATTACACCAAAAACACGATGTGATAGATCAAAAGTGTGCCTTCTTCGGTGACTGAAAAAAAAGGAGAGAAAAACGAGACAAACTTTTAGAAAATAGAACACTATTGAATCTTGAAGTGTTCCCACGAGGCCAATCCCCATTTATTTTATCATTCTCAACTGAAAGCACTGTCCTTCTCGGGAGAGACAGACAGAAAGTGAGAAAGAAAATGAATAACAAGGAAGAAACGGTGGACGACGATGACAAGGCTTGTGAAGATTCCGAGAAAAAGCTTGTGGTCGAGAATGGTGGGGAGATCATCACCGAGAACTCTCTGGCCATCTCCGACCTGGTGGCCTCGGACATTGACAGTGCCAGCGTGGACGATGTATCGGCCATTTCCAGCGATACGGACCTCCCGGGCTCGGACACCCACTTGGAGACGAGCGCCCCAGAGTCTGGCACGGACATCGTGGACAGTGTGGAGGGTTTCGTCGTCCAGTTGAGGTGTCCGCTGGCTGGTCCAGACGACGCTGACCAGGAGGAGGACAGGGAGCAGGACGAGGACGTGGAGCTTGACGAAGAGGATCGACTTTCTTCGACGTGTACACCCGCGGCCACTCCTCCCGGGGATACAATGTGAGTTGTAACCTAGTGTAATACTGGTTGTAAACCGCTTTGAGCTTGCCGTAGAGCGGGAAAAAGCGCTCTATATAAAATATGTTATCTATTAACTTAGACCTAACAGGTCTCGGGTTTTTGACCACCTTTTCTTCTTCTTGACGAATTTATTATAATTATATTATTATTTGCACTATTTATTACACTGAAAATGCATGGGTGTTGTTTTCTGTTTCTCATTATTTGCATGATTTTTGCAATACAAACAATAACATTAATATGACAGAAGATCGTGTATATTTGGGAACATATTCTTCTAATCAATTGTGTCATTTCTTCTGGTCAAAACTAAACTAGGACCCAAGGCCGTTTTCAATTATTCTGTTCCTTTTAATACGTTATTCAATGTTGCGAACCATTCTTCTCTGGCATGAAAGCATCTTGTTTTGAGGGCTGGCAATGCTCATGTCGACAGCACCAACTCATCATATGGTGAGCACGTGTAGTTCCCATAGCCTGAGTCTGGAATTCCTTTCCGCCTCATCGGTGGCCGGGGGAAATTACAATAATATCGTCGTATACGCGTCTGTTTAAATTCCTTCCCGTCTCTGTACTGTGACGACACGGCCCCCGGCACTGGAAGAGAACGCTCATTTCATTCAGTACCGTAGTAAAGATTTCTAAGCCTGTGTACGGGGTAGTCTGGCATTCCCCTCCGCCACATGATGATACAGACAGACCGCGGCCTGTCCCGACTGACTCACGCCGTCTGTGCCCTGTCGTGCTATAGGCCTACGACTCACCAGCCACCTCTGGCGTACCCGAGAGTGTGAGGCCGAGAGCACACATGCTGAAGTCTCTCTGTCTTTACACTATGGCGGAGTAAAGAAGAAGAAGAAGAAGAAGAAGAAGAAGAAGAAGAAGAAGAAAGAAAAAAAGAGAGAAAAAGAAAGAAGGAGAAGACCCTTAAGTCGGTTCCGTAGTAAAATTACTATTTGGTTGTGTGAATTCATTGAGGGATGGGTGGGATTTGCTGGAGTTGTAGTAGTGAAATGAATTATGAACGAACCTTTATGGACAGAAGCATTACGCTGTATGATTTTTCCTTTCTTATTAAACCTGGGTTTTCTCGAATTGTCACACGACACAGCGCCACCTCTTGCCAACTAGTCTCTCTGACGTCGTTTGCGAGACCGACGTGCGCGCGCGGGTCGCTCCCACGGTCAGACCAGTCTGCGCGTGCTTTGTGGGCGAGCTCATACACACACACACACACACGCACACGTTTGATGCACCCTGGTCCCCTGGTTCATTTACTCTCTCACACGTAACTAACGTGCATTCCTGGAGTATCCATCAGAAGCAGACATGAGGTGAGCGAACTTTCTTTGTTTATAAAACCCGATGCCTTGGTGTTGTGGCGAAGCTTTGTATCTTGAGTGAATCTTCTTTCGTCTCGCTACACTTTCGAGTACATGATACTAATCAGGTCTTATTATCTTGGTCCTTCTTTAACGTTTAAAAACATTATATTTTACATGTAAAATAGTACAACTAATGTTACATGTTTGTCCTGCCGCTCCATGTTCTAAGAAAGTGATAGAAAAATAACTACATGTAGATAACAGATTGTTGTTCCCTTTTATGTTGGCTTGAATCGGAACTTCTTTTTATTTCTATCAAATCACGGCGTGTATAAGTACATGTATATTGTATCCACTCTTTACAACCTTTCTATCCGCATTGTGAACTTTGTTTACCATTAGGAGTGTTTTTATGGCTTACCAACACATTTTTCGTGTGTTTAAATACATGTTGAGTGTGTGTGTGTGTGTGTGTGTGTGTGTGTGTGTGTGTGTGTGTGTGTGTGTGTGTGTGTGTGTGTTTGTGTGTGTTTGTGTGTGTGTGTGTTTGTCGGTGATTATGCTTTTTACACTGCGAACATACAACCAAATTGAACGTACCGGTACCCCAGTTACAATGTCAATGCACATTATCCCCTCCCCCACGATGAAATATCGAAAGAAAGTGTCACGTTGTTGTGTCTGTGTGGATTCTCATTCATGAAGAATGTGCACTGTGAGCAATGTGGTCTACACCCCCCCCGTATCGATCTGTGGGATTTCCGATTAACCAATCAATAAGACATACAGACAGTGAGATGTTTCTTTCTTATGACTGGCATAATACAACAGCTTGTCTCATTGAGGAGTTCATCAGTTATGAGATCACACCCACACTCACAGTTTTAAAAAAGGAAAAGATTATGTTCATTCTGTTCTTGCTTTTGTTTCTGTCTATGGACACTTTGAACATCATGAAAACTGCCCCGGAGAGCCTTTCTTTGTTTACCCTTACCGCCTGTAGAATTGTGAGAGAAAGGCAGTTTGTGGTTTGATCTAAGCTGATGAACATTGTTTAGTGGAATTCAAAGACTAATATAGAGTCTATATAGTCTTTGGTGGAATGCTGTTCATCGGGAACTTCACATTATTATCACTTGATGCTGCTAATGCAAGACACGTTTACAACATGGTAACAACCGTTGACTAGAAATAAGCCTGTCTTTCAGCACCCTTTCATTATGTCATGGCATTATCAAAGTTATTACAGGAACTACTGAACGTGTAGCTGGTACTTTTTGCAAACATCGAGAGGTCAAAACATCACATTTAGCTGCTGATTTGATGCCTATCTTCAATAACAAACATGTTATTTACGTAGTTTATGCCGTCGATGTTGTTAGTTATCGTGTAATCTATTTAGTTACGAGCAGAATGTCTTTTGTAATGCACGTGCCTCGTGTGTTAGATGGGTATGTAAACAGATGATATAAGTCTGTGTACAACTATTCTGTCTGGGAAAACAACAACACCAGCTCCAACGTCTCTTTCCACCTGAGACGTAGACTAGTTCTTCTTTACCTTGGATCAGCTATACTTTACCCCTTGCTAAGACAGCTCAGCCTTTACACCCAGGGTGCTAACACCTTTATCAAGGCCTTGCTACTTCCCTGCCACATGACCTGGTTCTATCTCTCTTTTGTCCGTAGTTTATCGTCCCAACACGGAGGTTTTCGATTTCCAAACAGTCAAACAGCTCTTTGTACCATCGCTTCCTTCTTACTACTGAAGATGCTTGCTACTCCGGTGGTAGTTATTTATAGATATAATCTCTTATCTCCTATGTTTGGTCTGAAGGAAGTGAGCGCCGGCCATTGTTTATTAAAGTGAATACCACAGTGGCAGTCTTTGATGGACGTATCTATCGGGTTTCCTGAGAAGACAACGGTGTTTTCACAATCTGGCGTTGCGTTGACTTTGGCCGAGATTGACTCTCCTACTTTCTCTCACTCTAAGTAAGTACATGTACACTCTCGTTTCGCTCAAAGATTACAATTACAACTGAAGAGGACTTTGTTGATTGTTTGAATCCGGCCACTTTGGATGAATGTTCTCTAGAACAAAAATATGAACACAGCAAAACTTAATACAAGTGCTTCGTTTTTCTTTCGATTTTTGGTCCAGTCCTCCTGAGAGTGTTTTGAGAACAACAAAAAGAAGAATGCTGGCCGAAGAAAACTTAGGGATACTTAACTTTATGTTTCGATTTTTGGTTCAGTCCACTTGGGAGTGTTTTGAGAACAACAACTTTAGAATACATTTTGTTTCCTATATGTATTCAGTGCACTTGATAATGATCGCAACATTGACAAAGCAATAATATCGTTTCGAGAAATCCATTAGTGACCTTTTTTTTCTTTTTCAAAGTGTAGTACACGATGGTTTGAATGAAGTTGCCTACCAATGTGCTTCTTCAATAATTATGAATTCACAAATGTCAGGACAGGGCTTGCTTGCCAATATGTATAAAGTGATCATCGCGACAATAACTGCGTCATGGCTTCGGAACGAAACAAAACGAATTATTGTCCACATTGTTTCACGAAGATATACGTTTTATATCCATTTTGCAATCACTATGAAGATACAAGTTTTATATCCATTTCGTAATCACGTATACACTTGATGCGCACATGTCTATCATCACATTGTTGTGTAGACTTTATTTTCAAACGAAAGTGGACCGTACCGACTACAGTAAATCAAATGTTTAACAAATGTAGAGAAAAGCTCTTCAACTTCAATTTCCAAAGGAAGACGTCTGGGTTCTGTCTTGAAGTAGTTTACCTGTTTCTACATTCACAAGGGAAGAAGTAAGCGCCTGCTGTCTGTGATTTAGTACCCCCACAGTGAGCAGTTGATGAACTAATAACTATGGTACCAACAGCTGCTCTTTGTCCTCGAGCTTTATTTTATGCTAGGGTTTCTTTGTTTACCACAACATGCGCAATGCGTTCTCGTTTGTTTACATGTACATGTACTCTGATAAAACATACATAGTGTTGTTTCTATCGGTTGTTTAGCGTGAGCACTCTTACTCTTGTCGCTGTAAAATATGGAGCCTGTACATGTTTTCAGATTATTCTACACGAAAAAGGGAGTGTACAATTTATGAAAACGAAACTTGTTTACGAGTTTACGTTGTTATAACAGATGGTCCGGGAATTGGAGGGGAAAAAAGGGGGCAGGGGTATTAAGTTTGGCCTTAATTTTATTACACATGGTAGAAGCATCATAAAAGAAAAGCTAGAGAGAGAGAGAGACAGAGAGAGAGAGGGGGTGGGGTGAGAAAGTGGTTATGCGTGGAACGCAGGCATGCTTGTTGTTGACCTCATTTTGTTTCCTTTTTTTGTCCAGTTTAGATATGACGCAAATATACATGTATCTTTTTGAATTTGAAGCACATTTTTCATAGAGGAAAAAAAAAAAAATACAAAAAACAACACCGGCCTAGAGTTATATCAGTCTACGAAGATCTACTGCGTCATTGCACGTATAGTGGTGATGTTTGAACCAGAAACCCGTTAAGTAAAAACACACGCTGCAAGGATAGATGCTCAAGATGCTTTCACTTACACGTACACCAAGAGGATTATCACAGGGGACAGACATTTTTTCCTTCTTTTAAAGCGTTCGTTTTTATGCAAGTCAAATCGTATTCGATAAGGAATTTTCAGACTTGTGTCTTCTTTTGACATTTCTAAGTGCTTTTCTTGGAAACATAATCTTTCAGCAGGAAACCGTGTTGCTCTTGCAGAGCTAAGTGTCTGTCAGTGAATGTCCCCCCACCCAAAAAAAAAAAAAAAAATCTCCCCCGACAGCTTTCTCTTGTTTTGCTTAGAAGGGTCTTAGTCTACATTGCAGAAAAATGGCCATTTGGTGCAAAACTCTTCCACCAAATTTAGCCCACATGTTTATGATATTAATCTTCTGATTTCTGATGGGCACCAAGAAAATCAACTTTCGGTGCTGCCATTATTGGCATAATCAAAAACGTCTGGAGAGGAATTGAAGAAAGTATTCCACGTACTGTTTTTTACTATCACATTTTATTTTGCCACACTTTGTGACAAGCCTTTCAAAGCGCTTGCTCTTCCAACAGTCATGTAGCGTTTTATCTTTATTGCTAGTTTCGCGTTCTTCGAGGGGGTAGATAAGAAATGCAACTTGACGTGTTGATTGTAATTGTTCACAGCACGAATGTGCCGAGGCTTCCCAAGCTTTGGAGTGTGGATTTTACTTTTGTCGTGGGTTTTTTAAATTTTGTTTATGTGTGTGCATTTAACTCCAGAAAATTGAAACGTAAACAATAACAACTATGGACTCCGTGACGAATGTCATGTCCCATCTATGTATGTGTCTGTTGTTGCTTTTTTGTTCGTGTGTGTGTGTGGTGCTTAGGGTTGGGTGTTTGTGTGCGATAGTGTTGAAAACTTGTGTTTCTACGTCTGTATTGTTAATTTATTGTTCGTTTGTGAGGGGGTGGTGGTGGTGCTTAGGGTTCGGGGAGTGGTGTGTGTTTGTGTGCGATAGTGTTTAAACTTGTGTTTCTACGTCTGTATACGTCTGTTTCTGTGTACACCTCGATATTAGGTACGTGTATTTTGAGTGTGGCACTGCATCTCTCACTACCAAATACGAGAAAAAACACTTCTCCCAGTGATCGACTATCTCGCACGGCCTATTTTCTGTCAATAATCCATTGAGATTATCCCCAGGATTGCCTATCCCTGACACTGTGTGCCACCGCCGTGTTACGGATTTGTGCCTTTAGACCCAGTGAGACGTTAATACCTCCCCGCCCTATCCGCGGATTATCGTTTTGGCGACATTCTCAGAGTCAGAGGGGTAAATATCCCACCGCACTTTGACGTGGTTTGTGACGGTCCAAAGTTTCCTTTCTCGCCTCTTTGTAACATTTTGCGAGACTGGAGGATTGAATCATACTGTAGTAGTAAAAACGTGCTCTGAAAGTGACCATTTATTTGTGTCGGG
>JAUELK010102757.1:0-12119 GCA_031471215.1 Gastropteron pacificum
GGTGAAAACCACATCCATTTTGGTGCAGTATTAACGGAGAAGATCTGGCTTTAAGTTCAAAAGTTTGCCTCTTATTTATATAGATATCTGCTAATAAAATAAGATCTAGTATTTATTTGTTTATGAATAGAGAAGAGAATGATGACAATATCAGTTGTTAAGGTCTGCAGTTCAGTACTTATGATTTATTATGGAAAGATAATATTTAGCTTTTTTCTATGGGACTGTATTTTGCCATATGTAGTAATTCATATGAAATTAATGTTTCTTCCAGGATGTGAAGACATCTGCAGGAGGGGATCCTGGACTTAAGGTGCTCAATGATATAGACATTGCCTTCCATATTGAGAAGAAAGAGAACAATAATCTACGAAATAAATCGCTAGAGCAGCAGCCACCACCCCACCATGGGCAGGGGTCAGACCTCCGCGTGGTCCATGACCTCCCCATCAACAACCAGCATGGCGGCCAGCCACAGCCTCCACACCTTCGGCCCGCCAACCCAGGGGTGGCCAAGAACCCCCCCAAACTGTCCAAGAAGGACATGTGGCCCAGCCACGAGAAGACATACAAAGATCGTAAGGTGATTGTGCCTCTGGACGTAGAGATCTTCAACAACCCCCACCGGTCCCGCACCGGGTGGACTGGGGAGCGCTTCATTGTATATTTGTGTCACAGCAACCTGACGTGTGCGGGCTGGGGGGATCGCCAGCATGGCATCTTCTCCGCCTACCTACTGTCCGTGGTCACCAACAGAACCTTCAAGGCGGACATGGACAGTCCCTGCCCACTGGTCAAGCTGTACCACCCGAGGATCTTAAACTGGAAGGTCAACGGGACAGAGCTTCACGGACTGTCCAGCACCCACATCTACGCCTTGAATGACCGCGACTTCCGAGAGTCTATGAAGACCATTGACTTCAACGAGGCGTTCCCGCAGGACGTGGTGTACCTGACCACCAACTACGACTACTTCTACAACCTCAAGGTGAACCCCCTCTACAAGTCCATGTTCAAGATCAAGATGAAGGGCAAGCCCAGACCCCTCATCTTTGCCGACCTGTGGCAGAACATCTTCAAGATGAACAAGCGGGTGGTGAGGAAGTACAAGCCCGCCCTGGACCAGGCCTGGCCCACCCAGCGACACAAGCTGGTCTGCGCCCACGTCAGGTTTGGCCGGAACCCCACGCTGCCCAGCGACTCGGACGTGCGGAACACCCTGAGCACCATCAAGCCCCTGTGGAAGTTCCTGGACCAGCGGGCCGACCCCCGGAAGTACCGCCTGTTTGTGGCCAGCGACTGGGAAGGCTTCCGCGAGAAGGTCAACGCCCTCTACTCCAACGTGACCATCGATGTGGAGGGACGGGTCATTCACATCGACAAGATGAAAGGAGTGGTCAAGAAACTGAACAAGAACGCCTCCACGCCCTTTGACCCTTGCACCGGGTTTGAGAAAGTGATTGCTGACCAGTACCTCCTCAGCCGATGTGATGTCCTCTTGTTGACCTACAGTGTGTTTGGCAAGGCCGCCGCTTACATGCGGCGCTCCAACCACGACTTATACCTGATGGAGAACAACACCATCAAACCATTGAAGCTGTTTGAGGAGAAGTACCAGAGGGTTCTATGAGATCTCATGTCCTCCTTACTACAAATATGAAACCAACTGTGGGTGGGTCCATTTTAGGTCATTTGCTTCATGCTGCGCCATTCACTACTACTACTACTACTACTACTACTACTACTACTACTACTACTACTACTACTACTACTACTACTACTACTACTACTTGTGTACATCAAATGTCATAAAAATCAAAGTTCTTCTGTTTTTTTTTACTATATTGTAACATGCTGACGAGAAAAGACTCAAGGATTGAATTGATGATTTACTTTGTGTACACCTGCTTTGGGATGGAGTCTTAGTCTTAGTGTGAAATGATTGATATAGGACTTGTCAATGGGAAAGTGAAATCTTTTTATAGGCCTCTAGGGGGAAGAATGTGTTTAATTGAAATTCTATGTATAAATAATACTGATTGCAGATTTGTACTATCCCAATACTACACCCTGGGTTCATTGAAGAATGTTTTAAAATTCATTAATGTCTTCGCTTTCTTGTAAATTGCTTATATTTTCAATACTTAAATTGTGTCGAGACTCTATTTTCTATACAATCACAGGAATCAGGATTACAAGGGATTCTTTGAGCTTCTTGATTACACAGTTTCTACTTTTTAGAAAGACTCTGTATCACTATCAGCCTTTGTCTCTCCCATTACACTTTATTATTTTAAATAAGCTTACAGTTGTTAGTTAGTGTAAAGCCAAGAGTAGAATCAAATAATATCTGAGATGGTAGAGTTACGTTCCTCTAATCAAAGAGACAAAAAGTAGAGCGCACAAAGAAAGAAAAGACTTGTTAGTGATGTCAGAGACTGGAATACAACTTCTCTTAACCTGCAATCTATTCAGACTCTCAGGATATTTGGGGGGTCTTTCAGTTTTTACACCAAACAAAATTTCTGCAAAATCAGTATCTTAATCTTATCAGTCTTTCTTAGCAATGTGTGTAAATACATCATATGTATGAATCTCTCTGCTCTCCTTTTCCATCTCTTTCCTTCACAAAGACCTTCGAATCCTTTACTACAGCATGGAACTTGCTATATTTACTATATATGATGTCCTACAAAAAAAGTGTCATCGTGTTTTACACAACAAGGCGACAGTTCAATGCAATCATGTTTTGAAAATTCTCATAGCAAGCAACAGTGTTTGTAATTTGTAACACAGGCGCATTCATTCATTCAACATGACACTTGCATCTCGTGGTACAAAGGAACACGCTTACTAAACATGCACAAAACACACACTCAAACAATGGCATGAACCTCGCTCTTCATTGACTTTGGATTGGAGAACTATAACAATGCACAAGATCATGTTGGTATCTGTGTACAAATTGAAATTATGTCATTTCTATCCTTGTCATGGTCTTTCAAATTGATTCTTTTGATATTGTTCAAACATCTACAGGTGCACTACTTCCTTTCCATGTTCACAACAGTGTAAACTGTCATGTAATGATGTCATTCAGTTCAGTCTCAATACTGATCTAATACTTCTTTTTGTGATGCTCATTTTCATTGCTCCCTATTTCTCACTCTGTACTACTATTTCCTAACAAGTACAGCCATTTAATACATTCTTACTACAAATGAAGTACATTTTTAGAAAGCACCCCATCCCCTACATTTCTTAAAAGACAACACACTTGCACATTTTTAGGAACAAACCTTCCTATCTATTCTTACTCACTTCCTTGTAGTTAGTTACAGTGTTTTAACATTCTTTGGCCTGGTTATACATGTAGCTGGTTTTTTAAAATATTAATGCCAAATTAGTCCGAAAATCAAACTTTTTGATGCTTGACTTGAAGAATTTGATTTCTATTTTCATAGTAATAACTTTGTACAATAAATTAAACCTCTTCTCTTACCCTTTTACCTTGACATTTCTCATCATTGTATAGTCGTTAAGTCTTTAATTGCTCAGGAGAAGAATTTTATTATTGTCTTTGAAATGCATACGTTGCAGGCATATAAGTTTCATGTCAATAGCATCCCAATCTTAAATGGGTTAGTTTGAAAAGCTTTTTTATAGGAGTTTATGATTCATGTACAATGTTACTTATGTTGTAATGTTACGCTCTGTACTGCAACAATCAACACTGCTCTAAGGAATCACTATTTTTAATTTCTCAACATAAATACATCATGCAGTACTTTGTGTAATTAACAAAAGGCTTTGTTCTGTTAAAATTACGCTAAATGCTCTGCATATTTTACAAGTTTGAAATGGATCTGTAGCTTATATATTTGCGGCATGCACACAATCGATCACACTTTAACTTCAAGCTACTTTTTATCAATTTATTGACTTGTCAAGATTCACGAAACGGCTCTAAAATCAACAAAAGTGTGTACGGTGTGACAAATATTAACTTCACTATGAATCAAAAATGTTGTCAACAACTTTCTGTACTCGCGCTTCAATTTTGCTGACACACTGTTTTAAGAAGTATTTATAATGCTTAACAAAAGAATTTAAAAAAAATTGTTTTGTAAATTGTACTCGTAGAAGTACTTGTTGACACTTACCTATACTTACACTCTAGGCAGGTATTTGTTGACTAAAGTACTTGTTGACACTTACCTGTACTTACACTCTAGGCAGGTATTTGTTGACTAAAGTACTTGTTGACACTTACCTGTACTTACGCTCTAGCTGCCTTGTTGACTAAAAAGTAAGTTGTCATGCAGACCTGCCAACTGTCCCTTTTACTACAGGGAATGTCCCGGTTTGGGATCTTGAAAAAAAAAAAAAGATCCTCAATAAATGTATCCTCCTTGAGTTTAAATCTTGGCGATAATGTAAATTGTTCTCAGGGTGTGGCAATCATGTACCTCCCAGCGTGGCTTACTCTCTTTTTCTCTCTCTCTCTCTCTCTCTCTCTCTCTCTCTCTCTCTCTCTCTGTCTCTTCAGTGTAGGCCTATGTCTCTGTCTCTCTCCTTTATCTCTCTGTCTCTCTCCTCTATCTCTCTGTCTCTGTCTGTCTGTCTCTCTCTCTCTCTGCCTGTTTGTCTGTCTGTTTGTCTGTCTGTCTGTCTGTCTGTCTGTCTGTCTGTCTGTCTGTCTGTCTCCCCCGGATCCTATGTCCCCTCTTTGGTTTTCATTTTTTAAAGAAATGTAGTTGGCAGGTCTGTGTGAAGTAAACTTGCAGTTTGTCTTGTCTTGTCACAGCTTAACAGTAACAGGACAGTACTACTATTTTAGTACTAAAGTGGGGCATTTCTTGTTGAGACCATTTCATGATACTCCACCATGTTGTAGCATAATGTACTTTGACAAAACAGCTTTATTATACATTATAATCAAATGCAGTTTTGTTACCTCATTACAATCATTGAATTGAATAGTCTTTTTGTCTTAAGATTCACAAAGCTTTAACAACTAAACCATTTTTGAGTATTTTGAGAGGAGATCATATCAAACCCATTCATTCAGAGAACTTTGTTTTCATCATCTCTTACTGATCACTGATAGTTTTAGAAGCTTACATAACTGGTTCACCATTCTTTTGTTAAGTGCACAATTGACAATTCTGGAATCTAAGATACAATCCAATGTTGTACTTGCTCATTTTCTCCTTTTCCCATGTATTCTGTTTCACACACAAGATTGCATGCAATTGTCATGAAATGATGATATATTACCACCATAAGTGATGACCTTTTAGTTTTTTCTTCTAATGCATTCAATATTGTTTTATACTATTGGTACATTGCTCGCTGTCTACGATTCCACCTCTTTGGAGATGTTTACTGCAAGTATTGTTTTTGAGGTAACCAATAGGTATGTGCTGGCCAAACTGTTCACTCGTTTGAGTGTCTGTGGGGAGGATTCAGGCTCAGGCGAAGTGGAGCTGTTTATATCAATGGCTTACATTAAATGGCTATCCACCCTTGTTACATCAGAGATAGACGTTAATACTCAGGTCCCACCTCTTTGTATTGCTGGGGATGTAAAACAAAACTCAAAAGCAATGATGATGAATTAAATTTCAATAAAAGTAAGTAGAAAGTGAGAAAACGGACCATGGCTTGAGATTTGTTTGACATGGTTATAAATTTTAAGTCACTAAGAGTAAGAGAAAAATCATTTAAAAGAAGCCAATGGACCGTCTCCTTTTAAAAAAAAAGAAGAAGAAATGACAACAACAATAGAATTGCAGTGTCTCCTCCCTGCACTATACAACAACACGCAATGTGGAACCTGAAGAGATGGGGTCTTAGGCAGCGTTGCCTGTACCAAGAAAATGCTTCCATGAATGAACAAGAGGACATTGCATATCACTGTAAAGTAAGCAGTCTGTGCATTGTTTGTTGTACAGGCTTTTCATTGATTGATTGACATGTATATACCCTCACATGTAAATGGCTTGCCATGGATTCTTTGTTCAACATTCTGGTGTAAGGGACAGATGAAGTTCCATCATTATTATGATATTTTTTATGATTATGTTACAGTATAATAGTATGAACTAGCTGGCAGCCCGTTCATATATCCATAAACGATGTTAATGTCTTCTTATCACGGCGGAAATACCTTATTGGGTGGTCCTTTATTTGATTCAGCAGAAGCAATACTATTCCCGACCTAGAGCAAAATAGAGACAGACAGAAGTCTAGGTCTAGATCGTGTCTATTCGATTGGTTCTTAGTAGGTAGGCCTACTTACTACATTTAGCTCTCTTCGTCTCTACATCTTAGATGCACATGTCACTATTGAACTCACATGGTTATCTAAAAACTATGGCTGCTCTAAGAATTAGATTTCTAAACGTTTTAGTTATGCGAAACAAAGCATTTTGGGGAAATGGCAGGGAAGCTGTTTGGCTTGATTTCTTCAGACTTAGATCCTGGCCACATGAATTCTGTAGACGCCTGCCAAGTTTCACAGTAATACAGGAGGAGTTTGGGCACAGAGCGTTCCAAGTCCAGTTTTATATACAGATAGATCATCACTTTGTGTACTAATGATTTTTGAAGTGTTTTCGTTTGGTCCTGTTTAAGTTAGATTGTGTCTTGCGTTGCAATTATTCGAATTTGTTTTTATGTTGTGTCGTCAGTGCTTAAGGAGGTTTCTTTTTAAAAAAGAAAGTAATTGCACCATCATTTGAAGTAGTGTCTCAGTAGATCACTTCACATTGAGGTTTATTGTTACATCAACCGTACCCTAATTCTACGAAAGTAGAAGGCCTTTTATTGTTTCAGTTACAGGATGGTCGTCCTTAGCTCCATTAGTGTTCGATTTTTAATTTTTTTTTTCTCTCCCTAAAGTAATCTTTTATAACTTTTGTGAAATGTTACACTTACTTAAACCATACATTTCATGGGGAAGCGACAATTACAAGAATGACAACACCTGTATATAGAGTAGAGAGAAGAAAACCTAGTAGCCCCCCGCCCCGCAACTGTGATTGCTTGGTATTTAACATGTTTGTGGCACTTTGTCCATTTTGTGTAGAGATTTTATAAAATGTGTTTTTGAAATGACTTTGACAACAATCGGTCACTGACTTTTGTTGGCATTTTTAAAAACAGTAACATCTTTAACATCTAAATAATTAAAATATTTTACTTGAGAAATTAATTTTTGAATTGAATTTATAATCTCATCTTTGTTTTAAAAAGTACATGTTGAAGTTTGCATTCTTTTGTTTCCTTTTTTCTTTGTCTGTAAAAGTGTTTTATGTTTGTTTGTTTGACTTGAAATCGTGTCTTTTCTTTGTTATATAATGTTTATTATTTAATTCACTAATTATGATTTACTTGTGGCCATATTTGCATTGAATGTTAACAATATGATATCAATATATGTATATTGCTTTTAATAAGGTGCTTGTTATGAGTGCTTCTGTTTCTCTTCATTTGCATATATGAATGATGCATTTATTTCCTTCTGTTCTGTAGTTCAGAGCTTGTTTGTAGGGTTGTAGTAGCCTATGTTATCATAGTAGTTCTAGTCGCACTTCTTTTGGGTACACCGTTACATAATGTTTTTGTAGATTGCTTCATTGAAAATCTTGTACTTGTACAGATTTAACACTACACAACTAGGCCTGAAGGGGAAATGAGCATAATAGGCGGATTATTGACTGCAAACAGCGCGCTCTATCAAAATACATGTAGAAAAAGTAAAACTATGATGAATGAATAAATTGATAGTTAACTATAAGATACATACATGAATAAAAGAAATATATATAAAGGAAGCTACTATAAGGATATTATGAATGAAGAGAAAGTTTGATTTATCCAGAGTTCAACAAGATTTATATGTTCAAAATGAACACAAAATCGCAATGTTGTGATAGACTTTGTAAAAACAAAAAGGTTTTAAAAAGAAGCAGAGCTATGAGGGTAGAATGCTGGGAGGTATGATTATGATTCATAAATAAACGTGATGTGTGGACTGCAACATTTTAAATACATTTTCACTAAACATTGACTATAGTGAAGTTTGATCTTCATCTTTAAATTTGTACAGTCAAGCATTGGTTAAAGTGTGTTAGGTATGTTTGCTTTGGGAAGTGACATATGAAACGTCAGTAACATTCTTTTTCTTTTTTAGTTGAGCAGAGTGCTGTAGTATTTCAGTATTGTGAAGACCCACTTAATGAAATAACTGCATAGGTTGTCGATACACATTTCCTACCATTGGTCTATGTGGTTTTGTAGTGACGTGAGTGGCGTACAAACCTTCAGCAATAATTTGAATAACTATCTAAGTCTTTGTTATTTTGTGAGATTGGTTTAAAATAGATATTTTCTACCTTTTTATTTTACGTATCTGATGCTTTCATACATTTTTAGACATACATATGCTGGCATTTATGGATGATATGGTTAACAAAGTCTTGCATGAAGAAGGGAAGGTGAATAGTGTTCCACATAGATGATCACATCTCTACGTCATCGTAATGTCACAAGTACAAAGGAGGTGTGACAAGTTTGTACATGATGTACTTTTGTTATCTGTTATCGTAGTCGTCGTTGGTTGACATTGCTGTGTGTGAAGTTATCCGTCTTGATGAGTAACCAACTTAGTGTACGGAGAGTATGTAAATATTCTAAGAGTTATAAATAAAGAGAGGAAACGCTCAGGTTTTTAATGCGATCTCAAAGCCGCGGCTCAGAATCGACAATAGCGATATTGTTGATTGTATAATATCCCGCGGCAATATAGGTCAGATTAAAAACCGAGGTATTTCTCCTCTTGATAGGCTTGCCTATTTATAGCTCTTAGGTATGTTGCATTTTGTTTCATTTATTCTTCATGACGCTACTACTTGTCTGGCCTTGTCTGATCTGTTGACATGATGATGGAATGTTTCACTACTATGATAATAATGTGCTACCATTAGTGGTCTGTTGTGGCCTCTTGGCTCCAGACAGAGAATCGAGAGGCTTACATCATGTGCTGCTACCCTTGCTTGGAGAGCTCCTACTTGTAGCTGAGAAGTCACCAACTTTCCCCCCCCCATATAAAAATATAACCCTTTTATTTTTATTTGAGATCAATATTAATGGATTTTAGATTAATATTAATGAATTTTAAATTGATGTGAATGGATTTGAAATTAACATTTATGGATTTGTAATCAATTTGAATAGATTTGACATTAATATTACTGGATTTGAAATTATTATTAGTGGATTGAAATTATATTATTCGTCCATGACTCTACTGTGCTATAGAACCTTTGCTACTTCCTCCTCCCCCTCCCTCCTTCCTCCTCCCCCTCCACCTCTTTCTCTTCCACCTCAACTTTGATGTTCTCTTTCCATGTCATGTTCTTGTTCTATCGTTGTTGACAATATCAATAACACAAACTGTGGAGGAGCTTTGTTCTGGAATCTTTCAAATTTGTAGAAATACTATACTGTACATGGGTTTGATTTAGTTTAAGTACAGTTGTATTCTTTAAGCAAGTTATTACGTTTGTTGTTTTTTTAATGAACAAGAATGAATCTGAAGCACTTTATACTTACTTTTAATTTTACCTTAGGCACCAATACAGTACCAGCTGTGCAAGATCACACCTCTCTGATGATAACATATAAATCTTTGTGTGGACAAAATACAATGACAATTTTGATAGTATTCACAAATCACAGAGAATATCTGGCTTGTTGCCTACCATAATGCACACAACAATATATATTTGTTGTTGTTGTGATCAGGCATAAGTTATGAGTTTTTCACTCTTCAAATGGTCTTAATAGACCTACAGAGCCAAGACAGTCTAGCTCTGCAACCTGGGACTGGAGGGCCTTCAAATTGACCCCTTGTTCATGCAATTGTGCAATGCTGTCACAAGACCCCTCCGGGCCAGAACATATATTTCTCAAACATGACTGGACAGAAGGGTGAAGGCAGGATCACTGAAGAATCCAACAAGATCTTATCAGTATCAGCAAGTAGCTACTCCTCACTTTTCATGATTCCCTTCAGCAACATTCAGTTTTATCCTAGCTTTTTCTTTTTGCTCTCCTAAGGGTGGGAATTCTTGCCATGGTATGGATAAGGAGGTGGGATCTTAAGCAGTGACAACTAAACGGAATGTTATATCACTCACAATCCTTACATTGATTATCATTGTTGTGTGTTTAAAATCAAACTTTAAACAGAATGCCTATGAAGGAAAACAATCACCACTGACTTAGTCATTCTTCTCAGACATTATACACATGCTGGACAGATCACTTGTTTCATAGGCTAATGTTTTAATCATACTTAATATTAATAATATACACATGTGATTTCTTGTCAATAATTATAACCTAATACTAAGATCACCTTTTAAACTTATTTTAAAAATATATGTAGAAATCTTTAACCCAAGAAGACATTACTTGCATCATGGTGGATATTTTATGTTATAGACGTGAACAACTGATTGTTTATCTCTCTGTGTGGTTTGCAAGATTGATTTGTTGAAATTTTTTTGTCTTGAAGTGGTAAAGTGTTCTTTTCTCTTGCCCTGTTTATGGTATAGATAGTGTCATCATCCATCTTCAAACTATTGCTCGTTCTCAATCTTTTGTCTCTCTACCTATGTATCTCTCTATCTCTCTCTGTTTCCCCACCCCTCCCCCTCTTTTTAACTTTTCAATTGTATCCCCCCCCCCTTTTTTTTTTCCAACCAAAATGTTTCTTTACTTTAACTTATCTCTCCCTTCACCTCATCCTCTCACTCTATTTCTCCTCTTCCTTTTCCTATCTCCCTTCCTCTCCCTTATGCCCCCCACATTTCTCTCTTACTTCCTTTTTTTTCTTTCTTTCGACTTTTTGTGTCACGTTCTCACAGACAAGGACCAAATCACCACACTGTGTGTGTGTGACTTTTGACCTTTGGTTTGTCAGTAGTTTACATACTATTACAAATCTTTAACATTAAAGCTGTGTAGGAAATTCAAAACCCTTGACTTATTTATACTTTTTGGCATCATCGGACAAATCTCACCAATACAATACTTTAAGTTTAAGGCTGTAAAGTGCTTTGAGCTTGCTGAAGAGTAGGGTAAAGTGCTGTAAAAATTGTGTAATCTATTATTATCTACTGTTTGCACCCCTTTGGTCCACATGAGGCATGAGTCTATTCATTCTTTATTAAGAGGAGAAAATCAGAATACAAATGATTTGATCCTGGACTACTCAATGAGTTAAAGATTTTCCTTAACTACAAAGGCGTTTCATACCTTTTGTATGCTGATTTTGCTTGTTTTGATGAAGAACAATTTGACTTGGACAAAAAAATGTGAAGGTTTCTTGATTTTGTTGTCTGTCATCTCGCGGCACTTCTACAAACTATATGATTTGAAAGTGCTATAAATATAAAACCATTACTTACTGACTAAATCTGAAACCCTCCTTACCCTTGCTGTTATATTTGTTACCTCCATCAACGGTGCCAACTTTGTTTACCAGTTTGTGTGCCTGTCCGTTCTTTAATAACATTTTGTACATGTAGCGAGTTTATGGAATGCCTGCTGATGATCTTACTTTAGAAACATAGACTTTTTTTTTCTTGACTGTTTCCATTTTGTCTTCGTTTAATTTCCACAATTATTTCAAAATTTTATGGGTTCATTTTTTCTTTCTAAAAATATGTAAGGTTTATGTAGAAATAGATAGCTTGTATTTGTTTGAATAATTAAAATTGGACAACTCTATACTTGAAGTGTCTTATGTGTTCATTGTGTATAACGGTATGTTATAATTATTCATATATTGTGTTGTCATTTTTGTTTTTGTTGTTTTACATGTTGTTTTTTAACTGTTTCAAACACTTATTTATAACCAAATGTTCAAGAATGGACTTCACTGTGACAGTAACAGCTAACTGGGGCTAGAAAGAAACAAAACCTCCAAAGGAAAGAGTTGGATGATAATGATAATCTGTACTAATCGAGCTAAGAAAGAATGTCTTCACATGAAAGGCTTTTTTCAGGGCCACCAAGACATTCTATAAAAATATGAGCTGCAT
>JAUELK010102868.1:0-12114 GCA_031471215.1 Gastropteron pacificum
CCCGTTTAATAATTTCAGAGATATTGTCCCCCCCCCTCCGTTTAATAATTTCAGAGACATTGTCCCCCCCCCCGTTTAATAATTTCAGAGACATTGTCCACCTGTTTATTCGATACCTTAGAGTACACAACAAACATTACATCTTCGTCTATCATCAGCACAACATATACCACAAAAAGTGAGCTGGACGCGAACACTTGCGAATTCGACTTCCAGATACATTTGACAGGTACACCAAGTTTACAGTCATGTAGCAAAAGTAGTTGCCACATGACCACAAGCTGATACCACTTATGAGTAGGCATACATGTATGACTAACTAAGTCAAAATTTAACTAAATACATGTACCACAGTCCAAAGTGTACATTCAATATAAAGACATAAACAACAAATCTACAGTGTAATTGCTATTACTACATGTATTACTAGTACTAGAGCTAATAATATCGAAACAATTCAGAAACAAAGTTGAACAAAATGGAAAAGCAAATACTGTCTAACACTAACAGTGTAGAATTGTTGGTAAACATAACAAAACTATATTACTGAGTACATGTAGGCCTACAGTGTATTACATCTATTTCACTACATGAAATTTAAAAAAATTAAGTACAGAAACAAAATTTGTTTTAAAGAAATGGATGGGTAAGTGAAGTCTATGGAACACAATCATAAAACATAAATCTCATGTCTTGTTTTCTTTGTCCCATTTCTGGAAACAAACAATGTCAGCCATTAATAAACAGTGTGTCCTATACACTTATCATTACGATGACATCAGATCTCATGATTCAAAGTTTTAAAGCAACATTGACTTTCCTGGAATAGAAAAGAAACAATGTATGTACAATGGAGTACACTTAACTACATGTATATATACATGTATGTGAAATCTTGAGAAGGCTGTAATCACTCAAGATGACAAAGAATAAAGTATGCATTGTATCATTGGATCAATGTGAGTTGACATCATGGTTGTTAATGTTACTGGAAAATGTTCCCACCCCACCCCTGAAATGAAAATCTGAAGTGTTCGCCAACCCTGAACTCTGCTGAACAACGGTCATACATCATTTAAAGAATGGGGGCACCATATTTTCTAAATTATACCACTACACTAACCCGGAAATGCGGGACACCCTGGAAAAATAACGACAATAGTTCACGTGGATCCATATCATACAGTCTTTAGTCACTAAGAAATGTGATTCTCTGAAGACTTTGATGATAAACTGATAGATACTCGTAGTTTGCAGCAAACTGGGACTATATTAATATCAACCATTGTGACTGTCTGGAATTCTTGTTTCATCTATTTGTCATACCCCAGTTGTGGACAGGCACCAACATCGTCAGATATGATACAGATGATATTGTATATATATATATATATATATCAGTACTGTCTAACCTTAAGCTTGTGTGCTTCTGATGTAGCAGCACACTTCAGCCTGTATACCTGCAATGTGTTAAGCCCTACATGGAAGGAATTGCCCAAGGGTGAGCATACTAAACATTGTGTAAAGTGTAAATGACCTAAATTTACATGAATAAGAAAACCCCCAAAGTCCCAATGTAATCACATTCCATCAAAAAAGCTGCCCCACAGTTATGCACATATGTATACCTACTTCAGATCTTTTATCAATGTATTTAAAGACAATTAACAGAGAAAAAACGCTACATGTACATATGTAAATGGACTAAGTGGTGTATGCGACAGAGTAAACAATAGAATTTAAACACTGGACATGGTAAGGAAGAAGCTGTATAAATTAATAATTTGCATTTGTTCAAAGCATTTAAATGCATAATTTGATATCAGTCGAACTCAGAACTGGGATGAATTTCATAAGATAAAAAACAAAGAAGAAACATGGACACATCAAAAAGCAATAAAAGTATGAGAATGTCAGTTCAATTCCGTAGTGTCTGTGTCATTTACAGTAGAAACAATGAGGATTTTTTTGGGGGGGTTTCCTATGATAGTCTAATCTAGTTGTATTAGTTGCATTAACTCAGATAGCCATGAAAAGAAAAACACAAGTCATTCAAAAAACGACAACACAACAACAACGAAACAATGTTCACTCAAGTTGCCAACTATCAAACACCTTTATATTATCCATAAAAGTTGATCACCACATTCATGACACAGACAACACTGTAAAAGGAGTACTCTTGCTCTTAACATTGATTTTTTGGTCAAAGCTCTGTAAGAAAACAAAATGATTCATTGGGTGGTCTTTAGAGTGAGAATGTATTGATATGGTTCAATTTGTGCTCTGGAACACAGCATGGTTAAAATTTGGGCCAATACGGCGGACATGCTCTGGGATGGCAATAAGTGTCATCATTACCATTCATTATTTAGCCTAGCTACATTACACATTAAGGGAGTTGTCTTATCTACACACAAACATGTATTATGTAGGTAATAGTGACTACACTGGCATTCTGTTGAATATGCAAGTCTTGGTCCCAACAGTCTAGTCTTCTACTACTACTTGTAGTGTTTGCAGCCCTTTGTTCCATAAGGAATCAAGAGGCATCATAAGCCAAGTAAGTCACTGTAGTGTTAAAGTTTTATCAAAGGCCTTAGTTAATTGTACACATGCATGTATCTGTTGCATTAGGGAAAAGCGCTATACAAATGAATTTTTTTATTATTGTTGATTATAATGAGGCCAGAACATGTTTTTAATTTTTTTTACCCAGAATTCATGGAACACTGTTCACCAACTAAAGGAAAAAACGCAGCACCAACTACAGACTGAATCATTCTTTCTTAAATCTTTTGTTTTCTCTTTGTCATCATACCTGTACTACTGGGAAGGCCATTTATCATTATAGTTTGGTCCAGAGGGGTCTTCTTGTAACTGCATTGCACAATTGCATGAACATGGGGCCAATTTGAAGGCTCTCCAGTCCCAGGTTGCAGAGCTAGACTGCCGTGGCTCTGTAGGTCTATTAGACTTAGACCACTTGAAGAGTGAATAACTCATAACGTGTGCCTGATCGCAACAACAACAAATCATTATAGTTAAAGCACACACAAGAGGGTGTTTGGGAAGATCAGTTGCTGCTTTATCTAACACACCAAACAGGTATGTCGAGGAGGCCATGTGACCACTGGGCTACATTCTGTGGCATGACGTTCCAGTTATGTATAAATTTACAAAAGTAGGAAAGTTGTCAATCGGTTTGATTGAACTGTCACTGTGTACCTAGCCACATGATCAAAATGTTTCGCGCCCCCTGAACAGAAACACCTAATTGAAAGATGATATACAATCTTCTATAATTCACCTTATTGCTGAATGGAACAGTGAAGAGAACCATTCTTATAAATTAAGGATGATTGATGATGATAATGACATTTGGTCAGCTTACTCTACATTAAATTTCATTCACATTTTAAACAATCTTAAAAACTAATGAAGGTGAAAATGTCAATAGAATATTATATTCTAAATCTTTCTAAATGACAAAAGAGAATGCAAATATGAAGGTCAAATAGGTTTACAGCATTATAGTAAGAAGAATCCAATCCTCAGTTTTGTGAAATATTTTAACAGTCATAACATTCTATAATGCACCCTTTAGACATTTCATAGATGTCAGGGTGAAAAATGTAAATATGTGTAAAATAAACCGATGAACTATTCTGTATTCTTGAAAGAAATGTCCTTTATATTCAGAAATGACAGTGAAATAGCGATGCATTTCTTCAATGGTATACATGCATGCAAGGATATAACACATGTTTGATCAGATTTAATGATTCATACAGAAAGTACCGTGAACATTTAGTTTTTTCTCTTTATGAAAAGGTTGTGGGATTTCAAGCTTTCTTCATTCACCATAAACCACTAACCCTATACTGTATAAAATGGAGATGATGTGTACAGAGTAGGAAGTAGGAAGTATTGACAGCAGCCAGTGTGGTGGGAAAACTGTATAATAAATCTCTCAGCATTAAGGCTTGGGTCGACAGTATAATGTGGAAGCAAAGTGATACCGCCCGGTCAAGAAATGACCGGACAGGTCGTCTGCTGCAAGATCTGACCACATGATGGTCATCATGATACTTCATGTGTACGTCTGTGTTCTACATGATAATCATAATAATATTCATAATAATAACATACTTGGTACAATGAAGAAGAAGAAAAAAAAAGTGTGAAGTTACTTGTCATTATTCACTTACTAACATGTTAGTTTCTTCCCATTCTACATATGATTTTCGCTACTGGACAATCTGTTATATCCAACATGTCTTTCACTCATTACAGAGTATTTGTTTTGTATATTTTCACATTTCCTCAATGTGGTACAAAGGAGAATACAGTAAACACAGGGCTTAGATAAAACATAGAAAATACAAAGAAAGTAACTAGAAAACATCAGGGAGGGTAGCTATCCTAGATTCATTACATCAATAACATTACATACTGGACCAAGAAAAGCTTAGAGCTACAGTTCATCAGGATTGAACAATTAATCAAAGCAAGATGTGGTTTCCATTGATAAAAGCTAACACAAGGTAACTGAAAGCAAGCCATAACTGACAATCCTATTTACGACTGATCTTTTGTTCCTTCTCAGCTTTTTTTGGAGAATGACCTATGGAGAGAACAGGTCGATGCAAATTCTACTTTTTTGTGTTTTATGCTATAATAGATAGCATTTATATAGCGCTTTATCCCGCTCTACGGCAAGATAAAAGCGCTTAACAGTCACTACTTGACAAAAAGCAAAAACGCTTACATGAACAAAACATGCTTAAAGAACAATAGGGTTCTACAGAAAGTGGGCAAAAATAGATTTTATCAAAACATGCAATAACAGTAGCAAATATTCAAAACAGCAAACAAGTGTGATATCTCAAAGCGCGAATGTACATCAAAATTGGAGGAAATGGAAGAGATCACCTAGAAGGCCACTTGACAACACTGTTGTAGTTGACATTTTGTTCTCTCAGGTGTAAAGCAACAAGGTGTTGTTAAAATAAGAAAACTCATCTTACTTTTGGTTTTTGTAATCAATGTCTTCATATTCATACACCATTGCATTGCACAAATGCTAACTTTCCACCACTTATTATTGACCCGAACCACAAATTAACAAAGTACAATGCAAGTCTTAAACTTGGTAAGAACCTTTCACAAGGAACACTTTGAAATAAAAAGAAAAAATGGAGAAAATAAAAGAACTTAAAAAAACAAAGTCCTCCAATAATTATGGTGATGATGTTGAGTAATGGTAATATCAATTTTGTGAATCTAAAAAATGAAATAAATGAAAAACAACCTAGTCAGTAACTGACGAATGAGCAGCAGTAAAGTTGCTTTAGTTTGTTCTGTTTTCTCCGGGAGCAAATGGCACCCCTTATCTAAGCAAACAACAGTAATGCCCAAAAATTGTGACCAAAATCTGATTTGTCTTGAGGTGACACTTTGGCAGGTTGATTGCCTAGAAAGAGCAAGACAAGATTTTTTCTTCATCCCATTGCAAAAAATAAACGAAAAACAAGCTACAGTGTTTAGTCTGTACACGTTGCTTCTTTTGTATAGCTTTTGACAGTTTGTCTACTATATTGTACATTGTGCCACTAAGGTTTTTTTTAAATAATCTTTTAAGTGAAAACTGGTCAATAAGTATACAATATTACTTGTAGCCAACTTTTGAAAAACATTTTCTCCTCAATTTTGAAAAAAATCTTGAAGCCATGTTAACAGATCTTGGGGAATTTTGATTACAAGTCAAATACATGTGGCCTAAATCAAGCTCCATGAAGGATTTTGTCAATGTACAGACCTAGCAAGCAACAAAAATTACATTTACTTACAGATAGAAGCGCATCATATATGTATGTGACATAAATTGTACAAGAAAAGCATTATAGTAATAACAGTATTATAGCCAATATAATGAAAAGTTAAAAGTTTGACAAAGTGACTAGAGAAAGTTGAGCTCACAGTAGAAATCTTTGCTATCTAAACCATTGTTAAGACATCAAGTTTGCCTCTATACTCTGGTGAGTACGAGAGCAAAAAACTGAAACTACATAAAACATGCAAAGAGCCATTTCTGAAAAGACACTTAGGCCGACATGCTGTCCAACGGTTGCATCCACATAACACAGAATCACTATTTCAATGAGCACAAAGAGAACAAGGACTACAGAGAAAGATCAATAATGATTTGAAAGCAGAAAAAGGATGATAAAATCAATCACAGATGATGGTATATTGAAAGGAGTAAGGACACTGCCACCACTTGTAGTTTATTTATAATAGAGTAGCTTACTCATCATATACCACACACTGAAAGGCAAGGAAATAGAGACAATTATAAGAAGGAAGTTTCCAATAGTAGATCAAGCAGTCCGGGGAACTGCAAGACAGAGCATATAAGAAACAGCTAAGGCACACGGGATCTTCAAAACTGAAAGTACTCTTGAGTCCCTCTGTGTAGTCGAGTCCTTTGGGAGAGGAGTGGAGTTAATAAATATAATGCAGAAAGGTGGTAACACTCTACACATGTACGCACTCTAAACATTTCCCTGGCGACCACGAGGACAAACACTTGGGACTATGTTGTTACGTTAGAAAAGATAGAGCTAGTAAGTAATGTCACATTCTTTTTTAAACAAATGCTGCTACATTTTTCATTACTTTAGTTTCCCTCCTCACCAATGAATGTAAACGATTAGCATTGATTTTTCAAACTTTATCCGTAAATTATTTTCTGCAATTTTGCATTTAATGCTGAACTTTGCACATTTTGCATATATATAAGATGTTAAGTAGGCTTGATGCATCAGAAGAGCTCATGCATGATTAAAATTCAATCTAGTAAGAAATTTCTGCATTGTGATTTTATAACAGTTGAAAGTGTAACAAAAGAGAACATCTCATTCTAAATTCTAAAATGGACATTCAGCACCGTCACTGGCTTTCAATAATTCATTCACAGTTTACAGTGGCATCATCATATAGTATGACATCAACCTACTGATTGAATTATGCACAGAGAAATGCTTTAGACCAGAAGGCTTTCAGGGCATGAGATTGTCAGAACCATCGGGGTTGAGAGTTTGCTTTCATGTTTCACTTCTCACTGTTGAGCATACACATCCATTTAATAGGATCCAAAAAATCAGTGCACCTCGTCAAATGCCTTTTATAATAATGATTGGAGTTTGAGAGAAGGAAGGAATGTATACAGGGTAGTAGTATGTGACGACACGATCATGATCTAGAATAAGCATAAAAGATTTTAACAAAACCAGAATGGCAGTACTGTATACATAGTAAAATAAACAAGCTCTTAATTTCTGAATTGAATATAATAGATGCTGGGTGATGATTGATGTGTAAGTGAAAGGGAAAAGAAAAAATGATTTTGAGTGAGGAGAGTTGATCAAACGGGGTGATATGAAGTGATTACCAGTGAATAGGAATGTTCTGTGAAACAATGGAAATATATATATTATAATCTTTAAAGGGATACAATTTGAAACTCTGCCAAAATTACAAAACAACAGTGTAAAATAAAAAATCTAACAACTCTCTTTCAACATGAATTGGATTTGCAGAGAACAACTGCATTGGAATCAGGGCTGTTATAATTTTCTTTTTTTTCTTCATCAAAGATGAAAGTGATGTAGAATGAAAAGTAAAAAAAAAATATTTTAATGTGGAAGTTTTAAGTGATGAAATTGATAAGAAAAGGTTTCAGATCAGCTTTAGCTTCTGTACAGAATGACTTAGGAGGGAGGGAGAGGGGGTGGTGGGGTAGTATGATGAAAGAAATACACACATTTTCTGAAACCTCACAAACCTGGAGCCAGTGTCATTGAGTGAGTGTACAATGAAGGCTAAGATTTGTTACGTAGTTTGCACACTTTATTATACTTTATGATGAAATAATACAAGAATAGTACATGTAGAAATAGAGGAGAATACAGGGGGGGTGGGGGGAGAGAGAAGGTAAAAGCACAACTATGTAGAAGGATAAGTTTGATTTAAGTAAAAATAATGACAAGTATGGATTTTCAAAAGAACAGAAAACACTTAACTCCCACTACACAATACAAAAAATATGGAGAAAAAAAACCCCAGTAACTTTGTAATAATTGAATTCATTCAAAAACATTGAACTACTTAGACAAAAAATATCAATCTATACTACTTACATAAAAGGAACAGAATACTACAATATTCATTATTATGCTTTGTGCATGTTCAATGGCCATAATAATCTTTGAGTAGTAAATTAAAAGCAAAGAAATCAGGTCTACGAAGAGAAAAAAAGGGGACAAAAAAGAAAATGAAATCTCTATGCTGTTGGAAGTATTTTGTATGACATGATAAGATGTTGTTTGTAATGGCTGACTCGCATTTGACCTGGACAGTCAGTTTGAATTCTAAGTGTCTATTCATGATAAAGTGCATGGAAGACTCGAGAAATAAGCTCTTGCCTTTTTTCTTTTGCAGAAAAGTATTTTAAGATTACAAGTTTGAAAAAAACTGCCTGTTCATTGCTCTGGGTATGTAATATAGCTTTAAGTAGACAAGTTCACAGTTTGAAACTGTCATACATCCAGTCTTTGAATTTCCTCGAAAAAAAGAAGGCGCCCTATGTGAAAATATTCAAACAAACATAAAATATAAAGATTCGGTACATATTATAATATAATAGCCTCACACTCAATGAGTGTTTTTTTTACGATTTGTCAAATGGTGTACAAGTGTTGTAAATTATTTGTGTTAGTAGTATAATACTATTACTATTATTAGAATGATACATTTGTTAAACTTATCAATCGATGTGTAAAAATCAAAATCAAACAAACAAAAAAAGATATTGTGGGGAGACTGAATACAAAATGAAAATGGATATAGAGTGTATAAGTATAATTGAGTTAGCCAACATGCTCGTTTGATACAAAAATTGTGACCATTCCATACACTGAAGTAAAAAAAACAACAACATGTAAAGGGCAACAAAGTGAGGGCATTCTATTTTTTCAAGGCTCATCATCATCATAGTACTCATCATCATCTCCTGGGCCATCCTGCTTGTCCGCCCCTCCAGGCACCTTGTTGTACTGATTCCTGATCTTCATGAAGACAACCAGGATGATGCAGAGCAAGAAGACGCCCGCCACAACAATCAGCACAATGATGTAGATGGGCGCGCTGTCACCAGGGCCGCTAGCGGCTTTGGCCTGCTGCTGACGCAAGACTTCCTCCATCAAACTCTCAGGGGAGCCGGCCGTGTCGGCCACCACCAGGCGAAACATGAACGGGGGCTCCTCCCCCGACTGTGAGTCCATGTCCGAATTCTTCCGATGAATGAAGAGGGCCAGAGAGGTGGTAGTGTTGGCAGCACAATAGACGTGCTTCTCTGTTGCGTCAGAGTGGTTGCAATTCAGCGTGTACACATGTGTACTTGGATTGTAGAAGTTGCGTGGTGAATTTGAAATGATCAGATCCCAGCCTGTACTCCCACAGGAGATTCTCTTGGGGTTGGGAATGTACACCACACACATGCGGCGGGTAGGAGCCGGCTTGCGGTTGAACTCAAGCTTGCAGAGGTTTTTCACCTTGTGAGGGGGGCTGGGGTGGGAGTAGGGCAGCCTGTTCACCACTTCCACCATGCTCTGGTCAAGCTGATAGGGCGCGTCGCAAAAGTTCTCGTCGAGATACAAGACGCGCTCCCTGCTGCGGATGTCCTGCACTTTGAACAACATGTGGAGCAGCCTGACATCTGTCAACTTTGAGAAATCCTTCTTCTCCAGGTAGAAGTAGAGATAAGGTGAGTTAGTACAGTACTCTCTGGCTGTCCACTTGTCGGGGCCGTATGCAAGGAGGAAAATCCGCTTCTTCTTGTCGCTGTCATCAGCGCCATCATATACTGACAGCTGGGCATTGCTGTCTAGGAACTCCGACAATTTACCCTCCTGGGACAGACAGAGACGTCCATCATGTCTCTCAGAATGGAAAGTGACTTCACAATTCCTGAACGAGGTAGTCCTCCTGTTGGGTGTAACATCCGGCTTAACATAGTAGCCTTTGTGGGGGTTCACCCCATAGGTTTTGTTATGACCACAGTCGTGGGGGGAGTTGAGGAAGATATCCAAGTACTCACTCAGAACCAATGTTGTGCAAGAAAGGCAGAAGAAGAGCAGTTGTATAGAAGAAAATGGTGCTAAAATCTTCATATTCATTGCCTCGTTGATTGGGCAGACTTGTCAGGCCTTGATGTAAATCTGAAAAACATAAAAACTGTTGTAATAGTGGACAGCAGCAGAGTCTAGGATTTCATTTTGATTCAGGGAGATCATTTTTCAGTTCAGCATTATCATTATTTATATTCATAAACTTCAATAGTTAAAGACAAGGAGTGAGCTGTTTTCCCTCCATCATTTCCTTTTATAATAGATTATGAGTAAATTGAAATTATGTATTGTTGACCTAGATCTACATGACATATGCCTGTGTGTAAGACAGATTGTCAAAATTGACTTGACTTTAGATCTCACTGAACGGGTACTTTAACTGAATATGATAACATAATATGGCACGGAAAGCCCTCGTGAGAATACGAAATTCTGTCCACAGGACAGAAAAAACACCCAAGGCCAGATTTTCCAATGTGGATCTCTAGATCTAGAATATATTTATATGTGTAAGGGGCACAAGGCTGCAAATTCTTGAGATTTCCTTATTTCTGGGACAGCCAGCATGAGATTTTACTCAATTTTAATTTTGTGAGTCGGCAACTCTGTGCAAACTGCCCCCCCCCCGAGGTGAGACCATTCAATTTCATTGGTTACATTGCGTTTCTTTGTGCATCAATTAGATTTAGTCTAGATTCTAAAAGGTAACTCTAGAGCTAGAGGCCAGACAGTGTGGATTTTTCTGCTCTAAGCCTAGCAGACGAGTTTCTCCCACTCTCACCTGCCCCTCGATACATTACGGCTAGGCTACCTGCGTTCACGGGTCCTTATTTATATACAATTTTTATGATGGGACCCAGGTCCGATCATTGGCAGTCATAACTTATAACCCATTGTTGAGTGTTGAGGCTTCCTATCTCCCTGTTATTGCCAGTATCATAGCTTAGCTGCCACCAGAGAATTTTGAAAAAGAAATAACTTTCCGCGGCCAGGTCCAAGGCAAGGGCCGATAACAAGACGTCGCGCCATGATAGTCTAAGCTAAAGAACTAGTACAAACACTTGTCATGCTAGAATAGTTTCTATGGATCACAACAATTTTCTTCTCACAATCACGCAGAGAAAGACGCCTAATTATAAATTATACTCAAAGTCAAAGCGGCCTGTCATATTGAACACAAACTTCTGTTTACGAGTCCAAAAAGCAAATAAGGATGACCTGTCTGTATGTAGAAATAAACTTGTTCACAGAATCTAGACACTTGGCCTAGTCTAGTCTAACTTTAGATTAGATCTAGAAGCTCAAAGTCTCCAGGCTTGTTTTGTTGCCTTGATTGATCTTAATATAGACATTTATATTATTGTTCATTATTAGTATTATTGTTGTTGACGTTGTTATCAATTCATCAGTCATAAATAAATCAAGAATGTTTGAACTAAAAAGAATCATGACTCACGAGTGTTATCGTTTTTTGAAGAAGGCTGCTGCTAGATTCATGTTGCTCATGTCCGCATTCAGTATGATGAAGACCAGCCTAACTATGATGATGAATGTGGGTGAGTGGCGAGTGCGGCGAGTTGTTGTTTGATGAGTCTGTAGGCTAAACTACGTCGCGAGCAGTGAGCAGGATGATGAAAACGAAAACCAAAAACTAAGCACACGCACATTCACACGAAAGAAACGAAATTCTCTCTCTCTCTCTCTCTCTAAGGGGTGGGCGGGTCGGATTAATACGCTCAAAGTCGGGTACCCGGGTAACGATGTTGGGTACCCGGGTAGTACACTTTATATAAATTTGAGCATAGGCCTAACTAAATAAATGTTTTCTTCTTTGTCTAAAAAAGAAGGGGTGACTGTTTATACCGCAACCCCCCGCAACCTCCACCAACCTCCACCAACCACCACCAACCACGCAAAAACC
>JAUELK010103090.1:0-21693 GCA_031471215.1 Gastropteron pacificum
AGGGGGCGGTGTGTGGTATCATTTGAGTATCTCAATCGTTTAAAGTAAAATGAGGCGATGAGGGGCCGGAGGTGGGGGCAGGGGCGGGGGGTACTCTGCTATTCGTAGAATGGGCTAACCACTAGTAATAATAATACTAATAATAATGATATCAACAACAATAATAAATAATGAATTCATATTACACCAGAAGTGCACTATGATGCTTTACAAAGTTTTTCTTCTTCTTGCCAACATTTTTAAAACAGAACAATTTCCCAGCCATTCTGACCATCTTCAGATCATGAGCCATTCCCCTGCACAGGATAGGAAAAAGTAGAGAGAATTGTCAGCTAGAATCGTGAAAACTGCCGAAGCATCAAAGACAGAGAATTGGGACGCCGTCTGTATCTCATCTCTGAGGTAATTTCCAAGAACATGAAGGCAATGACACCATTGTGGTATCAAAAGTCTTCATCTTTTAGTAGACCTTTAGGCAATTAAAAAAAGGACTTAATCTAAACTGAGACCAGATGATGTTTAAGGATGAACAAGTGGTGACACTGCTCAAGTCAGCAAGATAATGGTGTTGATGATGATGATGATGATGATGATGATGATGATAATGATGACAACAATGGTGATAATAATGATGACAACAATGGCGATAATGATGATGATGATGAAGACTACAACATAGACAATGACAACAAGGATGATGATGAGGCAGGCAATGTTTCCTCTCCTCACCCTGTTGATAGTCATGAGACAGGTGAGCTGGTAGGGATGTAGTGAGAGGTCTAGGCGGTCAGTCAGCCAGTCGCACACCATCTTCATCTGACCAGTGTACCATTGCTGACAACACAACAATACATGGGGCTCATCGACAATACATCAAATATGGATCACTACAAACACCGACAGAAACCATTGGTAATAATATAATAGATAGCATGTATATAGCGCTTTTCCCCGCTCTACAGCAAGCTCAAAACGCTTTACAGCCACTATTACCCCGACAGACCTGATTCATTCCAGAACCTTCTCAACCTCCTGGGAGGCATACTGGTACTCTACTTAAGCATAAATTATCATTTAGCATGGCAAACATGAAATGTACATTAAAAACGACGAATCCCACAATCCAAAATGGTATGAAATCAATGACATTTTTTTTTGGGGGGGGGGGGGGGTATTTTCAATTTTGTTTCAAAGCTGCATTAAACATTCATTGTGTGGATATCTTAACCCTCAACTGAGATGTTCTGTGATTACAATATTCAAAAGCTCACCTCAAAGAGGGACAGAGTGTAGAGTTCATCGTTGATTTTGTTCCTCATTTGATCCAAGTTGCCGCGCATGAAGTCCACATAAGCCTTACCAAGCTCGTTCACTGGTTTCTGCAATGAAGAAAGTATTCTTTTCTTGAGATGCACATTTACAAACGAATTCAAAACAAAAAGAGTGGAAATTCTTCTAGAGATTTACGAAATGTGTTACATTTTCAAAGCTTTTGAATTCTGAGGAAGAAATGAGTGATCGGTAATTTGTCTGAACTGCCTCAAATAATCAACTGATTAGAAATTCATGATTGGGTTTTCATCATCATACTGACAGAATGTCATGATGTTATACTGTACCTCACTTCCACAACAGAAAGTAAGCCACTTACTGAAAAGGACAGGACAGAATGTCATACATTTATACAGCACCGCACCACACTTTCACAAGTGAAAAAAAAAATCAAAATTGATGAGACAGAAAGTGAGCCCACTTACTGTAAGGGACAGAAGCGATGCAAAGAAGGTTCCCTCATCATATCTGGCTAGTTTGCTCAGAATACTCTCAAGGACAGACAGCAGCTGTGGACAATAGTAGAGTCATTAGAGCAAACAGAAAACATCAGACTCAATAAAACACTGTAAGGACAGACAGCAGCTGTGGACAATAGTAGAGTCATTAGAGCAAACAGAAAACATCAGACTCAATAAAACACTGTAAGGACAGACAGCAGCTGTGGACAATAGTAGAGTCTTTAGAGCCAACAGAAAACATCAGACTCAATAAAACACTGTAAGGACAGACAGCAGCTGTGGACAATAGTAGAGTCTTTAGAGCCAACAGAAAACATCAGACTCAATAAAACACCGTAACCGCTTTTATCCAGAACACCCATCCGAATGTCCCTTGTGCAATGCCCAATTTGAAAACAACACATCATCTGTGCTGCTCAAAACTCCAAGACTAAGACTGAACATCTCCCAAAACCCTGCAAATTTCACTTCAAGGCAATGGGCCGAAGAGTAAGTGCTCAAATGCTGCTGGATTGTGAAGAATAATGAGAAGAGCGATCAAATAAAGATTTTCTTTGAGTGGGGTGTGACAGTGTTGTTGGCATGTTCTGACAGGGATAATATGGATAATTACATACATTTTGAAATGTATTGAAACAAACTCACTTTTTCAATAAGACATCGAGCCATCTCAACTTGGGCTCTCTCTAAAGACTCGTCGATCTTTGTGTGGTACTGGTGCTGAAATTCAGAGAATATGATTGTGAGGTGAAAAAACAAACAAACATTAAACACTTTTGTAACAACACAGGTCTCACATAATCTTTTTCCATTAAATTGCTTAACAATCAATATTAATGCATTATCAGATCAGATCTCAAAATCGAAAAATTGCACTTTATCTAGGGGTAGCAAGAAGAATAGATGCAAGATGCTCTCACTTTATGTTTCAATTAATTTCTGTAATGATAACGGTTCACACTTTGGGTCAACTCATTTGGTCTTCAAGTGGGCAACCTGGGTTCAAATCTCTGGACATAGGTCATGTGGGCAGTTTATATGGTCTTCCATCCCGTCCTTCAGAGACAGATGTAAAAACGTAGGTCCCGCTACTTACATAATCTTATTGTGTTGATAGGGGTGTAAAACTCAACTCGAACTCAAAACTCAAACCCAACTGGCTTCATTTGTCTTTTTTTTTCTTGAGACAACTTTC
Organism: Gastropteron pacificum; assembly: GCA_031471215.1. NCBI lineage: Eukaryota > Metazoa > Mollusca > Gastropoda > Cephalaspidea > Gastropteridae > Gastropteron > Gastropteron pacificum. The sequence continues at coordinate 2,989 of JAUELK010103090.1, forward strand.
GCCTGGTATGCTAAGAAGCCACAGCTGGAGAGACTTGGTTATGAGAAAGAGACAATGTTTCTTACCATGTTCTGTCCATGGTCCAGTGCACACAGGTGCAGGGCTTTGTTCTTGCAGTCGATGATGACGTTCATCATGGTGCAGATCTCAGTGAACACAAGGTAGTCAGTGCTCTTTCCACCCTTTCGCAGCCAGATCTCAAAGCACTTCAAGGTTCTGTAAACATTCACATGACAAACCAATATAGCCTTCTTTAAAAAGCACCTACTTATGTGGATGCACAGTGGCTGAATGGTTAACATGTTGGGTTAACGAATTAAGTCTCCAAGTGGGTGACCCAGGTTCGAAGAGGGCATTCTGAACATGGGTCGTATGGCCAGTTTTCATGGCTGTCCACCCCCATCCTACTAAAACGTTGGTTCCATCTCTTATGATCTAAAATCAGTTGCTAGGAGTGTAAAACGACCCCCCCCCCCCCCCTCCAAACTAAAAAAAACAACAACTACATATTAGGTGATATTCAAAAACTGTATGAAAAGACATTTTGAAAAAGAGGAATTTGTGTAAATGAGAGAGGAAATGAATGTCCAAGCTGGCAACCAACCAAAGAGAACAATGAGACAGCCAGTACTTCTCAAGCGCTGTATTAAGACGTCCCTCTTACCTCTTGGCTGCTGCCTCAATCATGTCAGCCGCCATCAATTTGAGCCTGTGGTCCAGGTGCTCAGCAAAGACCTCCTCTGGCCAGTGCAGGTCACGGATGAACGACTGGAGGGCATCCAGCTTCCACAGCATGTCCTCTGACGTGCTGCATCCATTGCTGGAGGCACAGCAAAGGGTGTCAGTTGGGAAGACAATAAATATTAATGAAGACCCAGTTGATGAACAAGTTCAAATTCAAGGTATTTCATTAGGCATAAAGCCAAATACATCTAGTGCAATGATGCATAATATGTTGCTGTTGATGATTTGTCCTCACTGAGCCAATGAGGCAACTATGTCAGAAACCTGGAGTCTAGTGAAGTGATTTGAGGTCACTCTTTTTACTCACAATGCTTCCAAGTTATAACAGGTCTTGAGTCCTAAAAAAACCTTGCCTAGGGTGAGTTCAAACCTGTGACCTCATGGTCAACAACTTGGTGTTGGCTGAACACTTAACCACTGTGCTAGGGCAAACTTGAAACTTGCTAACACGCTCCCTGCACATCTATACATAGGGCACTCATTGCTCACCCCTGAGGGTCCCACTTCTCTCTCTCAAAACCCTTGTGGATAGACTGTGCAATGGAGGACTCCATGAGGTCCACATAGCGCACCACTTGTGGAGCAAACACATCCCGCAGCTGCTGGTGGAAACGCCCATTGCACAGATTCTCTGCAGGTTAAAAAAAAGAAAAAGAAGGGTTGACACATAAATACTGCATAATAACTATTTTTAACAATTCAAAGACTTAATCTAGAACAGTGATTTATTAAAAGATTACGCACCCCCTACATCTCAAAGCTTATGTTTCTTAAAACAGATAATTTCTTTCAGTCGGTTACACTCCCATATTAGCCGTACAGTGAAATAAAACATTTCCTGTGACAAAAAAGGGAAATAAAGAATTAAAACTTTACTCTTAGAGAAAACAGATTTTTGCTGTGTGCATAAACTGTAACAAGGACAGCCTTATTTTAGATAGCTACCTTATTTCACATTTACCATGGGAACAGTGTTGAAAAAAAAAAAAGCATAGATAGAGAACTTGAACTCGAACTTTAGGGTTATTGGCCTAACATTTGCCTATACTTTGTTGATACTTCAATAATCAATACTAAAGTAAATATCAAGAAAGTTGTTCTATTTGCTGAAATGCCCTGTGTGACGCCTCACCATCAGTCCTGAGATAGTCGTTGAGCAGTTGGAAGAGTGGGAAGCTATCCCAGGTGTCCGGGGGCTGTGTGTCCAGGACTGAGTTCATGTCGACCCCAAACAGGGACCAGAAGATCTCCGCATGCTCCACCAGCAGGTCACTGAACCAGGCAAAAGCCTGAAACAACAGCTCATGGTATCATTTCATCGGTCTCGTCGACACAAGTCGGTCAGCAGGCATCTGGGTAGATCTAACTCTCCAAAGGAATAAGGGTAAAAACATTTTAAACAGTATTTTATTTGTTTAGTCAACCCATACATTTTACTTTTATACGCATTCAACCAATGACTTTTTGATGAGGAGTCTAACAGAATTACACATTACAATAACATGACACACATAAGAAAATCATAAACAAAAAGCAGTGATTTTGCGCAAATGGATAAAGGCAGGGTTATATTCCCATGTGTTTAGAGAACTTATCTAAGAATAATGGGTGATTGCTGAATCACAGAAAATGAAGGTAAAAAAAGAAAGGGTGCAGCATTTTGATTAAAGAGCTGAAGATGAGATATACTAAATCCAATACTGGGTGGAAGATCATGTCTAATATCTCTCAGTGTGCATCCTTCATCATTTGAGTTTGAGTTGAGATTTACACCGCTACCGACACAGTTAGGTCATAATGTCTACCATAGATAACAGATGAATTTCACAAATGTGATGAGCCATTCAAATATGTTGGCTTATCTACAGAAGCACTGAGTACACTGTTCAAGACTTTTCCACATATAAAGTATACTCCAGGAACACTTGTAAAGGAATTAAATTGATTGTTTCTAGAGCTGCCAAATGTAGCAGCTCTTACTCAAAAGAAGATAATTGGTGAGGGGGAAAATCCACTACTTGGCGGAAGCAAGTTTTAAACAATTTGTCTCTAGCAAAGTCCTTTTTTTTTAAGTTGAAAAAGTACTCTTTAAATATCTAGTTTTTACCTAATGCCAATGAAGTTGATGAAAAAGTATTCTTTGAATTTCTAATTTTGGTCTAATGCCAATACAATGCTGAGGTGGTTTGCTTACTCTTTGGTGCATAAAACTATCATGCACACCTAGGGGGGAAGACATCCATTCGTCGGAGACTATCTGCTCAATATGAATGAAAGAAAACAAAAATCAAACTATATGTATATATCAAACTTGCAAACATATTGGGCCATTCTACTTAGTCCATCTAATGAAAACACACAAAAAGCTTTCCGATTTCATTTCATTTTTTGTCGTTTCCTTAGAATTACATGGAGGTTTAAAAACTATGCAATGGATCTGTCTAACAAAGTGGATGTTTGTAAAAAAAAACAAAAAAAAGGGGGGGGGAAAAAGTGCATGATTCCTTCATGTCTTTTCAAAAAGAGCACACATATACACACTAACAAGTAAAAAGGAGATGACCCCCATGTTTGGCCAATCGTTCTACCTACAAGAACTGCCTACGTCTGCTCACTAGTCATCTACTTAGATCTACAACTCTTCCTCTTCAGGACATGGTGAGTGAAGTAGAAGGACATGCAAAAGGCAAAAACCATCCTACTTAGAGCCAGTCATTATGAGTATGGAAACAGTGAGAAATCAAAACGGTCATCAATAGACCTATTCAACTTTATAAAAAAATCTGAAGCAAGTTGGGCACAGTTTTAAACCGTCTGTGCTGTCATAAGACTCCAAATGATACAAGTTATTGAACAAGTAATGACAAGCACAGTGGTATTACTTTTATTCTTCTCAAACACACCATTACAAACAGCTTGTTCTGCTTGATTGTTCATAAAATGGATTCCTATTTTCTTCAGACACAAACCAATTCTTAACTACTGCACATTAATGTTAGAAAATGTAAAGCAAAACATTAGTAAACATTACTGAAAGAAATACAATCTCTGAGCTTCAGAGTGATTTTGCAAAAGGTAAAAGATGAATTGTGAGTGAATCCTGAACAGAAGACAGATCTAACACATGGTCAGTGCATTGAAGAAAATTAACAAATGAAGACATGGAAAACATGAAAGGCTCAATAGGTAGTGAGAAGATGAACAAAACTGTGCCTTCTTCAATAGAAGAATTTAGAGGAGATAAAAAAAGAAAAGTGTGACTGAAGTAAACAACATCAATGCTGTGAGCTAAAGAACAGGGTTGTTGTCAGGTTCCAACCACTCTACAGTCTCCAGAAGTCCATTGCACAAGTGTGACTTACTCTAAAGTTGAGCCATGTTGAGAAACAAACAACTAAATGTTGCTGGTGGTGCAGTTGAAGAGCAGCTTGCCCCACTATTGCTCACTGATTTGAAACTACATTATAAAAAATATGCAGTAACACACACACACACACACTCAAGTCAAAAGTCATCGATCTACAGTGAAAAGGTAACAAAATTGCCTAAAAAAAGAAATTTGACAGCAAATCCATCGACAAAGAAGCAATGTCTTTAAAAATGAGAAAAAAAAGTGAAAAAATTGTTATAATTCTAACATGAATAAAAACAAATCTATACACGAAAGCATTTAGAAAAAGTATGAATCAAATGAGAAACAATCAATGTAGACACTATGTGTAATGCCTAGTCTCCTACACATTTCAAGTGCTGTTTTAAGAAATTCTGAAGAGATGACTAGGTTAATGCAAAAATTGGAAAAATTGTGAGTGAAGGGGAAGGGGAAATGAACTAGAGTAAAAACATAACAAAACAGGAAGAAAAAAAAAGAAGAAGAAAGTAAGTAAGTAAGTAAGAAAAAAAAAGATGCATGTTTCCTGGTGAATCAATCAATCAAGATGCTTGGATAGATGAAACTCACCGATGAAAAGGCCTATATTTAGCACAGGGAGGAGAAAGCACAACAGCACAGAGTTATTTGAGTGGTCATGCAATGTGTGGCAACACACCAGTAAACAGTAAGCATTCTACACATGTGGGGGGGCAGGTCCAGTCCACATTCTGTTTGGTACATAGCAGAGAACATGGTTCCACCAAAATGTGCTCTCAATCAACTACTTAGCCGTACAGGCTACTGGCAGTCAAGAAATATTTACAAAGAATAATGAAGTTACATATTTTCATGCTCAGCCAAAGCTTTGGTTTACCAAAAATAATTTCAAAATATTTTACAATTAAAAAATAAATAAAAACTGAACACTTCATCATAGAGGGGGGAGTGGGGATGGGGGTTACTTAAATGGGTTTCTCTGACTGCTGCTGATTATCTAGGCGGACTGAAAGCTCCAAAGTAATAATAATGCCACAAGCTAGAGGAGTTGGATATTCACCTCATGGTCTTTGCTCTGTTTTGACCAGATTACAAGTAACATCCAAACATGTCAGAGACAGAACTAAGGGCAAAGACAATCCACAACACCTGGGGCAGCCAGGGCCTTTTCTGGCCCAGTCAAGATTAGGTATGCCTTTACTACAATGTCTACCAAATGTGAGTGGTTAAAATGTAATCAAGTCATACAATTAAAGTGTTCATAATGGCAATCTACATATTTGACCTCCATTTCATGTGATCTTTTCTTGTGTCACTATCACCAGTTGCTAAAATGTCTTTTCATTAAAATTGGACCTCAAAATATGAATCTCATAACTTTATGAGGTTCCACAAAAATAATTTGACATGTAAAATATTGAGCTTCAGGCTTTAAGGCACCTTAGATGTATACAAGTCAAATCAACAATCAGTACTTAGAGGGTACCAGCAGGTCTAAGCTAGCTGCAAGAAAAAGCCCTGCTGTTAACTATGGAGGGGGGGCGGGGGGGAGAAGAGATGCCAACTTGAGACAAAATAGAGAGACCATAGGATCACTGGAACTGTTGGGAAATGGACTATACAGCTACAGGGAAGATTTGTTCACAGAAACAATGACTGGACAATAAGATACTATAAGCAAATGGCTGACCCATACTGCTCACCTGACTTACTATAGTTTTCTTTTCTTTTACTTTTTTTTGCGCTGCAACTTGTTCAAGTTTGGGTTTTGCGTTTAACCATAGACCATACTCTTCATGCTCAATCTATTATTCTTTTCAATAGTGTTTGCACTATGATGAGTTTAAGATATGACTGGATTTGCTCAAAAGCTCATTTTGGAACCTGATTAGCTGTGCACCTTGTGAGGATACAGCCATTGACAATGGGACTGAACCTCATGTGGGAGAGACCATTTAGAGTGTTGCCCCGGATAGCTACTTGTGTGAGACCATTGACAACACAGATCACTTGAGTCATCCACAAGAGATGGAGAGGAAACAATATGAGACATTGAAGGAGGAACTGCCTTTTGTTTCTGGTGGTAAGCACTATTATAGCACAAAGTCCACAACCTGACATCAAAATAAAGCAGAAATGAGATGACAAGTCAGGAAGTAATGGGTGTCAAACAGTTAATGCACAATCATCACAAGACATGAAGCAACACCCGCCTTCCATACTCTTCTCAGAATCTATAGCTAAGTGTCTGCATCTGCGCACCATGTTTTGCTGTTGACCTTATTGTGCAAAATTAAGCTTTTGTTTTGCTTTGACAATCTACTGTGTGCTACACCTATGAATTTAACAAGTTGAATTTATACACTATTGTACATTATCATTGACTAAAAGCCTTACTGCTAAAAAAAAATAATGTAAAAGCTAGTATCAATAAAGTGTTGGCCTAATCTGTTCTGTGGGACAGCTGGCACCCGACAAACTCATCACATCAGATCTTAAATGAAGCATACTTCTTTAATGCCAGAAAAAATGTTTCACTATTTTCACAGTTAGAGGTGTTACATCACATACAATATTACTGTAGTGAAAATTTAAAAAATTAACCAAACTAGTGGTTCAAGAGGAAAGCAGTTAAGTATAGAATGCCAATACTGTTAGTCAAATGACACTATTTAGTCTGACTTTAAACATATGAGTTAGTTTGTTGCAGATTTCTTATAATTTTTCAGTTGAACAGTTCCATGCTTCAGTTTACAAGGAGTGATTGCTGTAAATTAATAGTATTCATCACTTTCCACGAGTGTCAATCAAGATAAGGGAGCCTAAGTGACCAGTGTGAACAGTTTCTTTTGCTTGCTTTACATAAGAGAGAGGGATAGCATTCCTTCCCGGGGGCTGAGAAAGGAAAGGCATGAAAACGGACCACTTGCTGTTTATTGAGAAAAAGAGTCATCCACAGTATAGCTCCATGTACCCTCAAAGATACAAGATTGATAACAAGTAGCTTGTACGCCATCAAGCAATGACACTGGGGAAGTAAAAGCTTTTCACCAGCAGAACGGTAAGAGATCCTAAAGTTTGCCTGCTAGTTACCATAGTTACCACAGTGAATACACAATATTTGACGAAAAGTTTAAAAAAAAAGAAGAAAAAAAAAGACTATAGACCGTAAGATTGGGGAGGGGGAAATGCCAGTAAGTAAGGTCTTCAGTGTCCACCCACGAGTCAGTTGGTCAGAGTAGCCACCAGACTAGATATGGGCTCAGGGGGAAAAACCTCACCTCTGCATGGTGCTCCTCGTTCTGCTGCAAGACTTCGATGCACAGCTCGGCCAGATGCATGATGTCATCCAACTTTTTCTTAGGTGGGAGGTCTTCACCAAGTATTTCTGTGGCAAGCAAGGACAAACATTACACATCAGCTCGTACTACCGAGACAAATCTACTATTTTCAAAAGCCACAACAGAACAGAACGATTCCAGATTCCACTGCATAATACAAGAATGGGCTGAAAAGTATGTGTAGTATTATTATTATAACTTTCAATTATCGTGGTTGTACAATACGACACTGCTCTATAACACATCAAAATGTGAAGATAAGAACTTCTCAATCAGTTCCTTACTGACACTGAGCAAATGTCAAAATATTCAAGATATCATTTAATACAGTTGTTACTATTCTATGTTACATTAGACATTCTAAAAAAAAAAAACTAACAGGTTTGAGAAATGTGAAGGAAAGTATTTAGTCATTTCCACATTTTTGTAATCAGCTTATGCCATCTGCCACAAAATTGTGACTTCAGGCCGATCTGTGAAATACAACTTAAACAAAGCTGAGGGGGAAGGTATGATGGGCATAAGTCACATTTGATAGAAAAATAACACTTCCAACTCTATAGTTTAAATGTGGCTGCCTCCAGTATCTGTATTTCAAAATTGAAAAGCAAGGGGTGATGCTAACAAATACTGTGTATATAATGTTTTGAAAAAAACTGCAAGTATTCAGTTGTATATGGCTTGTAAAAGGAAAATGATACCACTACATATATGGCTATTTCAATATTGTTTGATCTAAATTTATTTGTGTCTTACTACAGTGATGCTTTGCTTGTGTACATGTTAGCTTGTATCTGTACACATTGATGTAACGTCTTCAGCTTGTTTGTTTTCAAGAAAAGACAATAATGCAAAAACAAAAAGATAAATAAATAAATATTTTTGGGACCAACAATGGCATCAATGTCTGTGTGAATTACACAGTATAAACACAACCCTGTTTCACAGAACGAGACACCAACTGCAATCTTGCATTGGAGAAGTTTCAATCAATGAACTGAGGGCCAAATACGAAAAGAACAATCTAGGGGAATTCTAAAACTCAAACAGCATCTACAAATGTTGACATAAAATAAGGGAGAACAAATTACCACATAAATACCGCAATACAAACAGTCATTTGCCATATACTTATGGAGTTTCTTTACAGGTAATAAGGCCTAAAAAAGTGGATATCTGACATCTAAGCTGTCAAGACTGAAACAGATGGGGATTTTTTCGTGAAACGAGTCAACACAAACTTGACATGTACATCCTTGGAGGCAAGACCTTCTTCTCTCTGACATAGTTCCTCAACTCTCATCAAACTACAATTCAACATACTATAACAGAAGATGAATGAAGCAAAACAAAAAACCATGGACATGAGAAAACAATAGAAGAGACAAATAATTATTGAAAAAGTCTATAAGAGGAGATAGGATCTAGATCTACAACAAAGTTTGACAAACATTTCTAACTTTAAAAAATATTGTTTAATAAGTTTGTGTAAATGTACCTGTACCAAAAATGCAATGTCCTATTGAAATTTGAAAATACATTCAAAAACTTTCATTTTCTGTTCTCCTTTAGTGAATTAATTTCTTTCTTAATAATCAAAAATATCAATTATAACCAAAATTTAATTCTGCAACTACTGAAATGTTAGCAGAATGCAGTTGATTTACTACTTTCAAAAGAAGAACAGTACAGATAGTTCAAATTAATGAAGAGAAAAAAATCAATTAATAATAAAAATTGAAAGAGAAAGATAGTACAAGTACAACAGCTACGAACAAGTCATAAAATCAAGGAAATGAATCCAAGCGGCAGGTAGGGAACATGAATCTAGAGGTAACAGACAATATTTATGGCTCCTTGGTGTCACTTTGAACCAGAACAGCTTTGTCCTGGCCTCTCTTAACAGTTTGCCCCCTACTTCTTTGTTCTCAGTTCTTCTTTTTTCTTGTATTCTCGGTTCTTATTTTTCTTCTTCCTTCACAAGACACCATTTTCATTCTTGGTTCTTCTTCCCTCTCAGGACTCTCCACTTTCATTCTCGGTTCTTCTTCTTCCCTCTCAGGACCCCACTTTCATTCTCGGTTCTTCTTCTCTTTCTTCCTTCTCAGGACCCCACTTTTATTCTCGGTTCCTCTTCTTCTTCCTTCTCAGGACCCCACTTTTATTCTCAGTTCCTCTTCTTCTTCTTTTATTCTAGGTCTTCTTCTTTTATTCTAGGTCTTCTTCTTTGCTTCTCTCGGCAAGTATAGAGAGAGGAAAATGTTGTCCTCAGGTATAGATGCAACAGATGAACAGCAACACAGCAAGATTCATACCTCTTCTTTCTTGTATAAAGTACACATGTAAAAGCTTAAGCGACAATAAAGAAAAGAACATAAAACATTTAACACTCTCTGTCTTCACAAATACTTAACAAATCCTTTTAGGTATAAAAAGATATTTCCCGTAAGTCTGGATACAAAACGTGTCCATGTGGAGAAGATTGTCAAATCAAACATGGCTATTGACATTGATGAACATTGATCAGGCAGACAAGCTATACAATCTACAGGGTGAGGGGTTCTGGGTGGGTGGGTGGGTGGGTGGGTGGGGTCCGTTCATATGATACCTACCCCCTGATCCTAATAGGAAGCCGGGCATTAAGAAATGGAAGATGAAAATCTGGTTGTCATTTTATTCTAGGGCTAACAACATCAAAAGAGCTGACATTCATAAAAATGTAGATCATGGCATGGTATGGATGGCTCAGGATGCTAAAGATACAAATGACATGCAAGGAGTGTAGAGACACATCTATATATAAAAAAAATGATACATGTACAGAGACTGTTTCACTGCTAATCAATGGCTTTCATAGACAGGTCAGAATATCGTATGACTTCTCTTGTCATGATGAGAGTAATGAAAGGTTGAGGAATTCAAGTTGTACTATTGCACAAAGGAAAATGAAGACATCTTCATGTCAAGAACAAAGAGAATATGAAATGCGAAAAAAAAAAAGAAGAAAAAAAGTAATACACATACATGTGTTAAATTTTGTTTTGTTTTATGGGATGAACAGAGTGATCTCGAATGCATTTAAAAAAAAAAGTGAAATTGAACAATTGAACTGTGTGTCATTGACCGGTATTTCAATTAAGTCATTCATTCTTATTACTTCAATGAGAGAAAAAATGTTGAGAAATGACTAAAACACAAAATTGAAATGAGTGTGTGTGAAGGTATTGGAAAAAAGGCAAGTGCAGCTGAAAACTGAGGAACACAAGGACACTGATGTGAAATGAAGGTCATCTACACATCAAGTGACAGAAAACTACATAGTCCATCCAAGTCACCTTTTTTACGGCCTGCGTGCCAAGTAAGGAGAGAAGGAGAGAGATCTCAGGCAAGTGATAACAGATCTTCGTAACAAGATAGGTTGAACATGATCAAGCAAGCTCATTGTCAGAAATAAGACAACGAAGGTTAAACAGAATTTTAATCATCAATCATTCAGAATAAAGAGGTATTAAGCAAGTGCTCAACATCATTTTCAATAAATCATTTCAAGAATGTCATTCCAGGTTCACTTAAACTCAATGAGTTTGCTATCTACAAAGCTCATTATCTTATAAAGTCGTACGATATGGTCGTAAAAAATACATCCCTATAACATAACATGGAAAATAAATACTCCACAGTGATCATTTTCATCTTTTGACAAAGGCAGACTTACAAATTAAACCTTAGTTTACAATGCATTGTATAAAACTAAGACTTAAATCTGAAAAAAATTGGTACGCTTAGAATAACAATTTAAAGTAATAATCAAAATGTTTAACAAAATGTCAAATTTGTATGTAAATGCATCAACTAGTAGTAACTTGGTGGCCTATTCCATATTTATTTGAGCTATATTAAAACTCCAATTGTAATCTGTGATGAGAAGGACACCGGAATTATACACATGAGGCTTCAATCCCTGAAGTTTTGGTGAATACAAGGTATAAATAAAGAGACAGTACATCCCATGTATTGACCCATACAGGTTATTATATGACGGAAGATAGACAAACCATATCCCCATGTAATGAATTTACACTACACTGACACTATGTACATACCTTCAATTTTTGCATATTCTGAGATTCGTGTATAGTTGACAAGAGCTGCGTTCTCCAGGCATTTCTTGATGACTTGCCTCACCTCCTCTGGCGGTACTGGGGTCACGATGTCCTTCATTAAGACCTTAAAGACATCAACATCACTAGGATTATACAGTTTGTTACACAATGTCCTTTATTAAGACCGTAAAGACTAGGATTATACACAATTTGTTACTGAGACATAATGTTACAGTAGTCATGAAAGGACGGAAGAGTCCAGGAGAAGGTGACTCAGAAGTGGGGTAGACCAGATTACTTTAGAAGTGCTATCACAGTGCTATCTTACTGTGTTGGTTATGACAAATCAAAACATTTTCTACTGCTCCACTTTTAAGTCTCTAGCATCACTTGAAACATAAAACATGATTTTTAAGCCAGAATTATTTTTTTTAAAAATAATTTACAACTCAATGTATTGTGCAGAGTTTCCTCCAAACCAAATATTTTGAGCCATTTGTAGACAATCTCGTACAAGCATAATCCAGGCCTTTCTTTGGGTGTCTCAACCAAGTTCCCTACATTATCAGCTTTTGACTGACTACATGGTTACTTACTCGCTCCAGAAGAGACAAGGTGGCTTTCAGAGAACCTTCGGGACGTCCAAAAGGAAAGCAGTATCTGCAGATGTATGGACGAGACAGATTCTTTGTCATTTCATTCTCCTTACTACTAAATCTTAACTTTTCTAAAAGCCAATTGCAATCTTTTCGTTCACATACTAAAAGTGAAATCATCATGAATGCTCATCTGAAGTGCATTCCATTAAAGTCATCAAGATTCATTGCATGTCATAGAGAGAAGAGCAGACCAATACAAAAAAAACAACCTGTCCTTACCCAGGTGGCCCCATAAATAACCTGTTGTCATAGACAAAGTGGTCAAATCAGTAGATACAGATTTTAAACAAAACAATGATCAAGAATGAAATGAAACAAAGAAATGACTAACTGTATCAGAGATTTTTGTGGCGTCATATAACAAGAGTGAAATTAGACCTTTAACAAAAATACACACAAACAAAAGTACGGATGACAATGTGACATTTATACCAATCCACTCAGTGTATATCTGATGAAACTCGTTCTTACATTCATGTGATGAAACAGTCACATTTTCAGTGCCTTTCTTCTTAAATAAACCTCGTGTTAAAGAAAAAAATGTATTAAAGAATTCAAAAGCAGGAAGTATTTTTTGATTCGTTTGTGTATTTCTAGTGAAGCCTGGTAGTTTTACACCCAATGCAGTCATAAGACACAGAAACACAGCAGCCTGTTTCCTCTATCCATTCCATTACCTAAAATGGGTGATCTGGTTTTCTAGTAGTATTCGAAGTCTCTCCTTGATCTCATCAAAGGTGGTCCTCTCAGCCTGCAACACTGTGCCAATGCCATCGGGTCTGACGAGCAAAACAACAAAATGTTGACAATGTCTTATCTTACTCAATATCACAACCCTCTACTATTATAATATATGTTTTATTCCAATCAATGTTACAATCCTAAACCATACATGCCCAGTCCTAACCTTATGAGAACTGAAATCTATGATAAAACAAGTGATTATCATAGGAAAAGCCGTTGACAAGGAAAACATAATCTTTCCAAGAAAGTTCCTTTTTTTGTCTGGGTCTATAAAGGACTGACACTTTTTCATAAAGAAAAGAAAATGTTTACTTCCTAACACACCTTACTAAATTCTTCAAGGGCCTAATCAGGAGTCAAGGATTTTTTGCTTTTTAAAAAAAGACAGAGAGTACACTGTAGACAGAGAAATACTTCAAAGTTAATTCCAATGGAGAATGGCTATATTTAAGCAAGACAACATTAAAACTACTATAGACGCTAGTGCACACACCTGTTCCCGTGAACGTGAGAAGCACAGAAGGCAAAGCTGTAGTGGATGAGAGTTGGGTCAATGAGGATGCCTTTCTCTGCACGCTCCAGCAAGTCATTGAGATAGCAGAGGTGGCGGTGGCATCCCCTCACACCATACCTGGCACAGTACTCATCCAGCACAAACACCTGGCCTGGACTGAACCAACCCTGAGGTCACACATAAACACATAGTCATTTCCTTCTTTCTTTCCTTCCTTCCTCCCTCCTTCACTCACTCATCCAGTATGTTTACTGTATGTTTATACTTACTGATTTATATATTCTGTGTGGCTTACTGTGTTGTAATTGTACATCACACTAAAACAATGTGCCAAATTGGACAATTAAGATTATATTCATTCATTCATTCACTCACTCATCCATCCATCATCCGACTGACCAACCCACCCATCAACCCATTCACTCATTTCCTCCCTCCCTCCTGAACTCACTATTTGTTGGTATACTATACATACTTGAATTGATAATGCATCTATCTGTCCATCAGATCAAACATGATGAAATCAAATGGTTCTGTCTGTGACCATACAACTTTTGTATGTTGGCCTACATGTTTCAAATAACACAACAATGCACATACGAAAATTCTGAAGCACTACTTTGTCTGTATAATATGAAGAACCAAATTCTTGAGACGCTTGGTCAATATTATAATAAGGGTATCAAGATTTAAGATAAAAAAAACGCATGACTAATTATTATTCTGAGCCTTTGAAGTACAAGAATTAAACACAGTCAATGTTGTAATTGAATACTCTAGGACATAATTTTGAAGCAATAATCATGATGACCAACCAAGCAGGTGTATGCATCTCCCAGCCTGTAATCCAGTGTCAGTGTTTGGAGAATGCTGAACAAGTCATGATGTTCAAAGTTGCAAGGGTTGGCTATTACAAACTCATCAAGCCCATGTTTTCTGGCTCGGTCAGCATCTTTGGAAAAAAAAGTAGAAAGCAATCCGTAAGAAAAAGTTGACATTGCACGATAGTCACTCACATCTTTTGCTCAACATAATTCAAAAATGTTTCATGAATTTGGTTTTATCTGAAGTGATTCTGAGTACAAAATTCTGCATTCTGAGAATATGAAATGCTTGAGAATAAACTATAAGCAAAACTGATACTTATTTAGGTAGTTGCAAAAACAGTTACTGCACATGCATATTGAAAAATGCTTTCACATTTGTTTGCTTTAAAAGGCTTCATTGTGCTTGTTCAACATGATATCATTACTTGGCACCAAAACTTTTTCCAGAAAAAAAGCAAGTTAGTGTACAGTAACAAAATGATAAAAGAGAACACTTTGTTCTTATTGCTCTTCTAGGTAATCTAGACAACAACAATCAAGAGTATTTAAAGATGATATCTAATGAAACTGCATACCTTCAGAAAATGAACAGGTTTTGTGGCATTTTTGTATGTTGGAAAAAGGAGTTATTTTGTGCTTAGATATATATCTACTAAACCTATTAGAAAAGTCCAGGTGATTTGAAATGAAAAACAATGTTAATGAAAATTCCCAAATCCAGTTTCTAATAAAAATGACCTGTTAAAATTGAGCTATATGATATGAAACACAAAGACGTTTCTGATGTATGAAAATCAAAGAGGTATGAGAGAAAACTGAACACACAAGGGTTGGCTTTAAATCACATCATTTCAGAGCCTCACATCCATTAACATACATACAGCCATCGAAGGAATTACATGTCTACACAGAAAAATTAGATGAATAGCACACCCACATGGTCACACAATCGGATGAATTCAGGGCTCTCTCAAAAATCATTTTTCAAGCATACATGTAATTATCTGAACTGAAACAAAATGTTGGTATTTAACTGGTTCCAATTTCTAATATAGAGCTGACATTGACGAAGTAATTTCTCATCATTATTTTGTACCAAAAATGTCTGCACAAAAAGAATTTAACATTTTCACTCCATTTACTTTGGCATCATCTTGATCTTCTTGTTAATTAAAAAGAGAATACATTTTGATTGCCAGGCCATTTTTTCGTGGATTCAGAAGGGATCTGTCCAAGTTGAAATAAGAATGAAAACACAATAAATGACCGAGTATTTTTTTTTAACATCAATGTCAGCTCTGTGTGCTACAGAAGTATATGAATGTAATGACATGTTACATCAAACTGATGAAAAAAGGGACCAGTATGCAACATAAACTGTTATAAGGGTCAGAACTGACTACAATATGGGAAGGGGTTGTTGAGTTGTCAATCTCCGTCTGCTCCTACTTGTGTTACTTACTCTTGCTATCAGTCTGACTTTGGGTGTCTAGAAGAGAGCAGACATGGATCATCAGATCACATGCTTACACACACAACACAACAGCTGGACACAAGACGACAATGCTCATTCTAAACGTTTCAAATAAATAAATTTAAAAAAATAAAATAATGAAAGATTGAGAGGAAAACAAAGCTATTCATTTAGATACATAGTCTGTCCACTGTAGTAAGAAGATGGCTTGGGACCAAATAATTCAATATTAGTATTCTCAAATTCAAGTATCAATTTTATTCTGACCTTTAATCTCAATAATAATTTTTTTAATAAAAAACAGACAAAAACAAAACCTTACTGACAGAGAGATAATGTGATATTCTAAATGACCATTTATCCAAGATAAAATACGGTTTGCATAACAAGCAAGGTGTGCATATAATTGTTTTACAGGTATATACATTGACACAAACGTAAGTGTATTATTAGAATGGATGAGTAATTAATAGGCTGGTTTCCTCAAGATATTCTTAAGCATTTGTGATAATTCCTTCACTCATCTTTCCAACAAGCCAAAACTATCAAAGAGACATTCTATTCTCTCAATAAGATATTAAATTGCAATAATCATTGAACTTCAAGTTGCAAATCAATCTGGAAGAATGAAGAAGTGAAATGTATAAGATGTCAACTTTGATCAGTAAGCAAGATATATTGATAATAATAACCATCCCATCTCTATTGAAAATTCAAAGCATTAAAAAAGAAGCATAGTGGAAGAAGAGCCAGAACAATGAAAGAAGGAGCAAACAATCAAAGACCAACACGATTGTAAATACTAAGTTGCCACTGGAGAAGTCTATAAACTTATCATATATAGACACAAGTGATATTTTCAAAATGTGAGGGATGTGGTACACCATTCATTGTAATTGTAAGTACTTTCTTCTCTATGTTCCTTTTGTTTTTCTTTCAAAGATTGCATTTTAAGTGGGCATTATCAAGAAACAAAAAGACAAAGTAAAACAAATTGCACAGATAATAATTAGTACGAGACCACACAAAGATCTACTGCACAAAGGCAACACTAAAGATATACAGATAGCTATCACGTACAAGGAGGCGACGCTCACTACCATCCTCAATTCGCAGCATGCTACACGGCTATACAAGCTCTTCAGTCAACAATATACAACACAAAACCGTATCATACTGTTAAAGCTTGCATTGAAACAATGATTATATGCAACAAGGCATGTTATCATGAAAAAGAACATTGTTCAAGCCCACAGAAATATAATGTGGAGTATTATCAGACTATTAAAACTGGGTAGCTTCGCCTTGCTTGCAATTGAAGTAAAAAAAAAGATATAGAGCAACGTGACACATTTCAACAAGAACAGTTTACTCACTATTCAAGCAAACATGTGTACAACAGTGAATACATCATGAACTGTGAGACACAACAGTGGCCTTACCTCCTTGCATGCGGGAGATCTGTGTGTTGGAGATCTTGTTGGTCTGCACCACAGGGGGCACTGGTTTGTGCGTCTGCCCTGTGGCACGGTAGATAGCCTGCACCCACAGGGTACGCTCAGATTCGTCCTCGGTGGCAAACGTTAGGCTGTCACCTTCTTTCACAAGGTTGAAAAAGTTCTTGCCACCATCAAGGTCTGAGGAGAATTGTTCATACACTTCAGATTTCAGTCTATTTTTGTATTTAAAAAAAAAAAGTAAAGTTGTGTTTTACACCCTTAACTACACAATTAAGTATTTTAGAGGTGTGTCCTTCCTGTTACATACGTCTTCAATAGAGTGGGCATGCACAGCCATATTAAAAACGTAAAAGACTTCAAGGAGGAGGAGGGTGTGGATGAAGCGCTCTACCTTTTTGGATTCAAGACAAAGTGGAGCAGGATGGACGTTTAAATCTTCTGATTTTGAGAATCAAGGAGACTGAATTGGCCCTAGAACTAGACCAACATTTTGTACCATCTGACGGCTTATTGAATTGCATCATAAACGCTGTAACCTTGTATTCACGAGGAAAAAGGGATGATTTGGATATTTCCCCGGTCCGCCTAACTGCCCACTTTTCTTGTCACCCGTGAACCAGGCATTTAGGCGGAGACCACTGTAATCATTTAATGAAGAAGGACTTTGTAATATGCTTTGTAAGAAAAACAGGGATGAGTATAGGAGATGATGGCAGGGTCTCACTACTAAAAAAAAGTAGACTGGGGTTATCTTAATTTTTCCTATGACAAACACCCAGAAAAAATCTGAACCATTTACATCACTAACAAAAAACGAGTGAATGCCCCACATCACACCTTGCAGAGGTTCGCAGTAGTCAACAGTAAATCCTTCAAGTTGCATCATCTCTGTGGGATCTGGCTTCTTCTCTCGATACGAGCACATAGCAAATGTATACTGGGACACCTGAAACGAATTGTGGACAATAATGAGTTGACAAAGAGTAATTTTGTTTTGACCTCAAATATTCAAGTTCCCTCTCATATAGAATGGTATTCCACGTGATAACAAACTTGTGTATGAGATCCAACATCCAATCTAAATACGGAGGGTTTTAATCATTTTCAGAACATCAACTGGCAAAGGCAGATTTAAAAACAGACATTGTTCTCTGAAAGGTTAAGAATGTTTACATATTATTGTTAGTATGAATACCCATTGTGTTTGCAATTACGGGAGCCACATACCTGCACCAATACAAAGTATCTCTTCTTCCACTTTTTCCATACAGTTTTTCCAAGTCCATACAGATACCTGAAAAACAAGTAATCAATTACAATCAGTGATGCCAACTGCCCAAGAAAAATTTTACTGAACTTTTTTTTACTGGATCGGTGGTCAGCATAAAAACATATTCAAACAAGAAACCATTCTTTACAAAACACAGCGGAGAACAGATCTAATCTAAATTTACATTTTTTGGCTAAAG
>JAUELK010103091.1:0-12113 GCA_031471215.1 Gastropteron pacificum
ATGAGGCGATAAGGGGCCGGAGGTGGGGGCAGTGGCGGGGGGTACTCTGCTATTCGTAGAATGGGCTAACCACTAGTAATAATAATCATAATAACAATGAAGTTTAAAAACATATTACACACAATGCACACAGGAATGTATTGCAATGTACATCACAAACTATTTAGAATTAAGCACAATATCAATAGGAACATGTTTTTTTCTTGTGCAAGTACTTGCATATTAGATATGTTTTTAGATCAAATTTAAATTTAGATTCACTAACAATTTGATAATAATAACAATAGATTGCATTTATACAGCGTTTTTTTCCCCTGCTCTCCGGCAATTTCCCTACCCCCAGGAAGTCATACTAGTATGAGCATAGTTCTGCATGGTTAATGCCAAAACCAACATACAGACTAGATCTGTCACTGTCTATAGCTGGGTACCCTTTTAACACTTGGATGGTTTTTAGAAAGCCGTGAACAAAGTACTTTTCCAAACCTTATTATACACGCCAGCTTAATCAAAATGTATGTTTTACCAATCATATATGTGCACCAACTGCCCACGTGCTGTGGTTAACTTTGTGAATTCTTTTAGAAAATGATGTTACATTCACCTGGTTCAGTCCTAAATCATGGCTGTAACCATAAATGTCCCACACGTTGCATCAATATAGGCTCGATGATTGCATTGCACATAGCAGTTATCTTGTCCGGAGGGGTCTTGTGACTGCATTGCACAATTGCATGAACAAGGGGCCAATTTGAAGGCCCTCCAGTCCCAGGTTGCAGAGCTAGGCTGCCATGGCGCTGTAGGTCTATTAGACCACTTGAAGAGTGAATAACTCATAACTTGTGTCTGATCGCAACACCACACACACACACACATATGTACACATTGTCTGTAATTTGTAAATATTCTTAAGCACCTTAGAGCACTTTGATGTGGAGTCTGCGCGCTATATAAATGCATTATTACATCACATTACATTGCATTACACCAAGCTTGGTTAAAATCTCTCTCTTGTGACTCCTTCCATGCTCCCTTCTCAAGGCAACTTGGGTATGTGTGCTTTTTTGTGATATTTTGTTTCACTTCCTTTGCTTTTGATAACCAGGGTGGAGTGTCGAGGTTTTCGAGTGTTTCTTTCCTGTAGCCTACTACTCCCTAGTCAAGTCGTGTTTGCTTACAAGATTTATCTCTGCTTTTGCCAAAAGCCTTTGTTCTTCCGTGTTACTTTTGTGTGTGACGATTTGTTTTTTTCTCTTCTTTTTAATCACTTTTGTGCAGTGTTGAGTTTTTATTTCACTCCCCGGTAAGTCATTCTTTGTTGTTTGCTTTCAAGATATACTTTGATTTGCTTAATTTTGTTTTTCTTTTATAATGCCTTATGATGTCACCCACCCATGTTTCTTTATCAGTCTTGCATACAAATCTTTTCTTCCTTTCTTATTTATTTACTTAAAGTTAAAAAACGACAACAAACAAAAAAAAGAAAACCTTTGTATGACATAATGGTGGGTTTTTGTCTTCTGTATTCAATCCACATACCAAAAGTGATATTCTGTTTTGTTTTGTTTTTGTGTTTATTTTGTGTTTGTTTTTGTTTTGTTTACAATCTTTATGCTTTATTTGTTTTGTTTCTTTCTCCTGCACCATTTCTCTTTTTGGTCACTGTCTTCTGTCTTTTCATTGTATGTCTATGTAGTCTCAGGCCTGGAGAATTCTTGTGTCTGCATTGCACAATTGCATGAACAAGTGGCCAGTTCTGAGGTCCTCCAGTCCAAGGTTGTAGAGCTAGGCTGCCATGGCTCTTTTGGTCTTTTAGACTACTTGAAGAGTGAATGACTCATACAGAGTGTCTGTTGGTCAATTAGACCACTTGAATGAAGAGTGAATGACTCATATCTAGTGCCTAGTCGAAACAACAACACCACCACCACCAACAACAACAACATCTATGTACTCTCTGTTCCATCCAACGCTTCTTTTCCTTTTATCTTCCTGCCATCTCTGTCATGCTTTTCATAGGCTACAGTATTGACAAATTGCTAGATTTTGTGACCCCATTTTTTCCTTTGTTTCAGATATTCATTTATTTTTCATTTTCTACTTTGCCTCCCGGGGAATTTTCTGCTTTCATAATCCTATTCTATATTCCCGTCCAATATTCCTTTTGTGGCATCGACTTTACCTATTTAAGTGCAGTTAATCTCAGTGAAATTGACTTCTGTTTGATTGTGGTGATTTTTTTTCTTCTTTTTCTTTTTCTTAATCGTTCTTCATCATGCTTGTGGTGACACTTTTGGGTTGGTCAGTCTATGAATGTAACACCAACACTAATTGGAAGCCATCACTAACACCAAAGCCAGCATACGTAGATGGACATTAAGGGAAGCAGATACATGTCAGCACTGCCAAGGAGGCCCCGAGACAAGGGACCATGTTGTCGTTCATTGCCTTGAGACAAGTCTTGATAATATTAGATGGCATTTATATAGCGCTTTTCCCCCCGCTCTACAGCAAGCTCAAAGCGCTTTACAGCCACTATTACCCCGACAGACCTGATACATTCCAGAGCCTTCTCAACCCCTTGGGAGGCATACTGGTAGTGCTGCCTTGGTCGGCGCCCAGCGCTCATACCAACATACTAACGAGATCTCTCACTGTCTATAGTCAGGTACCCATTTTACACCTGGGTGAGGTGAGAAAGTTGTGACAAAGCACCTTTTCTAAGAGTAAACCTGGTGGTGGATAAGAAAGTACTCTCAAATACAAATCGAGTCGTGAGGAAGCTTCATGTACAAGACAATGCTGAGAGCAGGAGAAGAGCTGCATCTATGTAAATAAGAGGCAAACTTTGAACTTCAAAGCAGATCTCCTCCGTTAATACTGCACCAAAATGGATGCAGTTTTCACCAAAGTTCCTCTTTCTTTCTGCTTTGTGTGATAAGAATAAGTAACCATTTTACAACAATTTGTAAACGATTAAACTGTGTGATGACAAGATTACATTGTCTGAATTCTTCCATTCCAACTTTTTTTAAATCGGCGAAATATTATCAATTATGATTTTCCGGTTTGTCGTCTATTTATATAGATTCTTTTTTCCAGGTGATGACTATATGTTTTCTTTTTTTCGAGTGATAACTATATGTAATCTGGTACTAATATCTTGAATTACTTTTAAAGGCTCTACCCGATAGCTAACTCTTTCTAAAATTGACTTTCTCTCTGTCTCATTCATAGAATGGGTTAAACACTAGTGAGTAGATAAATGGAAATGGCATAGAGGTATAGCCATTTGATACTACGACTACTACTAACACCTTTGTTTACTTGGTTGGTGGGCTTTAGATAAGGACTTGCTCTTATACTTAGTACTAAATTCTAGAAGTCTTGGGGCTGCATTGTGGCGAAATGGTAAACACATGGGATTAACTAATTTGGTCTCAAGTGGAAAGTCCAGGTTTGAATCCAATTAGATTTCCTTGTTTTTGAGAAGACAGTGTACTGAATTTACATTCTGATTTATTTCTTATTATAGAAAGGTTTATCAGTTTCTTTCTTTTCTTTTTGGGGGGTTTTCTTTGAAGGAAGCCTAGATGGTTTTGAAAAGTTCCTACTAATAATACAATGAAGAGTATTTATTTAGCATTTATCCCACAATCAGCTCTACTAGGGGTTTTTAGCACTTTAGGCTTATAGCATCTTCACTCAAGTGATATTCATATTTATTTTTTTCTTTTCTTGTATACTGTATTCATCCCTTCTCAGGGAAATTTGCCTTAGTGTTATGAGCTCCGCTTTTGCTGAAGCCAACATGCAGTCGCCACATGAGCAGCGCCTGTCAGTCATTTTCTCTTTTTTCTTTCTTTAAGTGTAAGATAAGGAAATGATAATAGCTGAATTTAAATAGCACATTTTCTCTTCCTACAGCAAGCTCAATGCACTTTACAGCGTATCAGTAAAGATATGTTAATGTAAAGTAAAAAGTAAAGAAAGATGGCATTTATATATCGCTTTTCCTCTGAAGAGCTCAAATCGCTTTCATCTATAACTCCCCTGAGGTAGAGATCCCTTCTACCGTAACCCAACAAATTGACATAGGTTGAAGAAAATGTATTTCCTGATGACATAAGCAGCATATCCGAGCGTGATGAAAGTTGAAAAATAATATGTTTTCATACTATCAAAATGCATCTTCTCCATTTCTCATTATTATCTTGTACACTGACAAACGAGTAGGCCTGCATTGATTACTTTTCAGTTTCAGTGGTAAGAAAAAATAAGATGTTTGTTTTCTGAAATAAATGAAGTAATGATAGCATTTATATACAGCACTTTACCCTGCTCTTTAGCAAGCTCAAACAAACAAGCAAGCCACTCTTACCCCGACAGACCTGATTTATTCCAGAGTCTTCTAGGCATACCGGTTGTTCTGCCTGGTCGGCACCCACACAGAAATACTGTTGAGATCTTTCACTTTCTACAGTCAGGTACCCCTCTTCTTAGACCAGAAGCAAAAATGCAAATATAAATCTTTTGATTTCGTTCTTCTCTCTTCTCTCTCCCCCCCCCCTCCCTCCCCACTGCCACCACCACCACCACCAAACATTGCCACCACCAACAACAACAACACCACCAACAACACTACCACCACCAACAAACACTATCACCACCACCAACAACAACAACACCAACAAACACTACCAACACCACCAACAACAACATCTCCCACCACCACCCCCAGGGTCGGCCCTACACCCTGTGAGCAGTCTAGCCAATGAGATGACAGACTCCAGTGTGCTCATGCATGAAATGTTCACAGAGCTCCCAGAACTGCACGAGGTCATCTTCAGGTCAGTCAGTCAGTCAGCCTCTCGACTACAGGGATTTTAAGATAGTATAAGATTAGATAAGATAAGATAAACTTTTATTAATCCACGCAAATGGGGAAACCCATGTCGGTGTACATGGGAGAGTGACATTGACAAACACACATGAAGTACAAAAATACCTGAAACAATCATGATGTCTTGCTCTCACTCGTTCACTCACACATTCACACATCTTGCGTTCATGAATCTTGTGCATGCTGGTACAAAGGACTTTCTTGTGTCCATGGATCGATATTATATCTAGAAGCATTGTTCCAAGCGTTTTCCTTCACAGAAATCGAGGTGCCTCAATGCCTTCACATTTTCTGTGATCGCAGAATACGACTTTCTCTAGGTTTTAGCGAGTTTTAGACGATGTGTCAAAATAGTCAAACTCTAACAAAAGAAACTACAATTTTACTCCATAAGTGGGTCAAAAGGTGTCGAAAATTGGCAAAGCGAAAGGCTGTTCCCATTTTTCTTTTTGCCTTTTTTATTTTTTTTTATAAGATAAGTTAAGATGATTCTTTATTATCCCATGAGGGTAAATTGGTTTCACAATATTATGAATACATTCACAAACAAACAACCATGGTGGGACACATTTGCATACACATTTCTCTCTCTCAATGATGAAGGAATGTAAAAAAAAAAAAGGAATACAGTGGTAGCCTGTAGCCTCTAGTTCTAGATAAGTTTCTTCTTCTTCAGTGATCCAGCGACGTATGGGCCTTTGCCCTATATTAAACAAAAAGTGTAGCCGTACCTCACACCAGGGGATGATTACAAACCGTTTTGTTTTTTTCAAAGTGCACAAGAACTTTGGCCTTGATATGGTTAATACTGATGATAACACTGGCTGAGTCAACAGAACTTTAACCCTGGTTTTAACTGACTCTTTCTGCCCACGTGCTGTGGTCAACTTTGCACGTAGCAGTTATCTGGTCCGCAGGGGTCTTGTGACTGCATTCCACAATTGCATGAACAAGGGGCCAATTTGAAGGCCCTCCAATCCCAGGTTGCAGAGCTAGACTGCCATGGCTCTGTAGGTCTATTGTTACTATTAAGACCACTTGAAGAGTGAATAACTCATAACTTGTGCCTGATCGCAGCAACAACAACAACAATTCCACTTCCTTGTTTGAACCCCGACCCTCTCTGTAGGTCCCACAGTGCCTCATGCCTAGGCGTACACTCAGAGAGTTCAGAGAATAATACAAATAAAATGTTTTGTGGCTCTACAGTGTTAGGCTAGCTTTAAACTCATTGCATTCTACTTCCTTGTTTGAACCCCGCCCCCTCTACAGGTCCTACAGTGTCTCATGTCTAGGCGTACGCTCAGAGAGTTCAGAGACGTACTACCAATAAAGTGTTTTGTGGCTCTACAGTGTTAAGCTAGCTTTAAACTGAAACATATAAAAAATTATCATGTTTTGAAGTTTTGGTGTGAAAGTGTTCTCAACTTTGTGTGTAATAATTATGTATTTTACATCGTGTTGTTTGTAAATGAAGTGTATGTATATACTCTGTCATTCTCATTGTGATATTGTAACACCTTGAGCTACTCGAGTAAAGGTGAAAATGTAAATAAAACAAATAAACTCATTTCCTTGTTTGCACCTGACCCTCCCTGTAGGTCCCACAGTGCCTCATGTCTAGGCGTTCGCTCAGAGAGTTCAGAGAATAATACAAATGAAATGGTTTCTGGCTCTACAGTGTTAAGCTATCATGTTTTGAAGTGAACTTATTATATTCTATATTCCACAGGTCCCACAGTGCATCGTGCCTAGGCGTACGCTCAGTGAGTTCAGAGACGTACTACCAGATGGGCCTGTCCAGACATCACGCAGGAGTGTGTCCGGCTGGCGACAAGACTTTCCTCTTGGCACAGGAAGCTCACCGCACCTTGGCCAGTGACGCAAACCTGTCCACTCTGTAAGGTGCGGGATTGGGTGCCTCAGCATCTGCACTTTGCACGACGTGTAAAAGGGTCAGAGCCAGGGCAACGGAAAAGGATGTGACACACACCTGGTCCAGTCGTAAATTATGGCTGCAACCAGAAATATCTAAAAAGGATGTGACATACACCTGGTTCAGTCGTAAATTATGGCTGCAACCAGAAATGTCTAAAAGACTGCATTGTTGTACATATCAGTTAACTTGTCCGGAGGAGTCTTGTGACTGCATCACACAATTGCATGAACAAAGGACCATTTTTAAGGCCCTCCAGTCCCAGGTTGCAGAGCTAGGCTGACCTGGCTCTGTAGGTCTATTAGACCACTTGAAGAGTGAATAGTTCATGCCTGGTCAAGACAACAGTAAGGTTGAGACACCATCTGCTACTGCTTCCCCTTCAGTGATCCAGGGGGGTAGAATGGTTTGTTTAAGGTCGTTTTTTAGGGTTCTTTGGGCTTCAACACCTTTTTCGCTGACTTCAGTGATCCATCTCCGTGGTCAAAATAATGGTGGGTTATGTTAATATGCCTATTGGCAGGAACAATAATTGAACAAGGAGGCAAACACATTAGATAATGTATGAGAAAGTTTTGTCTTTGAAATGATTGTTGCATCTGCTGTATTATTCCAATGCTCTTGTCTTTCCTGTTGTTTTACTGGGATCATTTGTTCAGTATTTGACGGCCTTCTGACTTACACTTTTTCCCACCGCGATCAGTCAAGCATATAAGTTATAAGTATGAGCAAGCCTTCGGTGTCACAGTTTTGTCATCTCAACATTCCATCTCCATGTTACTTGTACTTTTTCACAAGTATTTTTTGTTCCATTGTTATATCCCTTGTACTGCTACAGTCACTGTGATTGCCTAAGTTTTTCAAGTCCTTTCATTTCTAACGGAATGAAAACTACAACAAGATGCAAGTGAAATTGAAAAGTGAATAACATGATTGTAGAATGGCATGAGCCAGAAATGTTTTGAAAAAGATGCCCATAGACAAAGAAAAAAATAATTCCTATACTGTATCCGTAACATAAAAGCTCATTCCAAAAGCCTGATGAAAAGGGGAAAAAAATCTAAATCTATTTTCCAATCAAGGTGATGACTATATTGTGATACTGTTATGTATACTAGTCATTGTATGGAGAAATTAAATTGTCACTGAGTTTGTTGGACAGACTGTTGTTTGACCTGTGGTTTTATTCTTCTCGAGTTTTGTTGTTTGATGCTCTTCAAACCCCCAAGGCCTTTTGATTGCCGGACATTTTCTGGGTTTTTTTCTATTTCTATTTCTGAAGGAAGCACTTGTAGTACTTGTACAGTTGTCTGATTCATGTAATTCACTCCAGCCTCATTTAACAATCATTCCTCTAACAAGATGATATTATTTTATTAAAAATTTTGTGATGAAGTTCTCCTTTCATGGATGTTTCAGTTGTTTTATGTATCTGTCAAAGACTGCTATAGTATAGTAGTATAGAAGTCTTTGGTTAAGTTCTCCTTTCATTGATGTTTCAGTTGTTTTATGTATCTGTCAAAGACTGCTATATAGTAGTGTAGTAGTCTTTGGTCTCTGTACATTGGTGCTGGTTACACTTGATAGATCATTTAGGTACATGTGCACTAGGTGAGCACAGTTTAGAATAATTTACAACAATGATTGTATACCCTGCTTTTACTTTTAGTAACTTTTGTGGGGTTTTTACTTTCCCCTCCCCTTTGTGTAGTGTATTTAATACAAAGCATTTTACCTGTGTTTTGGTGAAGTATCTCATGTCTTTACAGATCATCATATAGAAGTGAAATTGATTTGTACAAAGCTTGAAACTATACCCATGTACACTAGTCTGTACTAGAAGTTGGTAAATACATTCCTTAGAAATCAGTTCCATTTTCTCACATGTATTTCATGTGTCTGTGTACAGCGCTTTCACTGTATGGATTTGTCTACAAGGATGAGCTATAGAAGGTTTATTTTTCAGCCTTCAAAAGCTGGCCATAACATGCGTCTTCTGGTGAAGTACTTGTATACATGTTGTGGGAGATCCAAATTCTACGTCTTAATGAAATGAATTTGATTATTTCTTTGCTTTTAAACAATTCTTTATGAACAATTTCATGTGTAATAACATGATCAAGGTGCTTGACTCAAACAATTAATCAGTTTGTAACACTACGTTTTTGTAGCAGCAATTGTAAGATCTACTAAGTAAGTAAGTGTGAATGAAATGCTCCATGAATTTTGGTGACTGTTTTTGGTAGTGAAATTTATATAAATAAGAATAAGAGGCAAACTTTGAACTTCAAAGCAGATCTCCTCCGTTAATACTGCACCAAAATGGATGTGATTTTCACCAAAGTTCACTAAAATTGACTTTCTCTCTGTCCCATGGGTTGACCACTAGTGTATAATAATAATGTATCACGAAAGAAACTCCACCGTGGTGATGATGCTACTACTGTACTGATTGAAGAGATAAAGGTTTTTCTCAAGTATTTTAGTAGTGTGCCATGTGTACTATTAATAGTATCATATTTATGTGGTGCTTCATGCAAGTCTTCTGTCGATCATGCAGCACACGATTCCATCACCACTTCTTATACTTATTAATACAGTGCTTTTTTTCAGCCACTTGTTGAATAATCTCTTTTCACTACTTGTTGAACATTTCTTTCCAATACTTGTTAAACAGTTCTATACTCTAGTGTCTTGATTTCTGTGTATGACTCGGTGCTTGTTGGCTTGTTACATGTATCCTAACGTTGTGAGTCATCCAATGTGTTCAACAATGAGTCCACACAACTCATTCTGCATTTCATCCCATTCATCCAGAGTAATGTTCTCCAAGCCCAAGTGCCACCAACTTTCTACTACTATGGTAATATTGAGTGTCTAGGGACTCTTTATTTTGTTTGTTTGCAATGGTATCAAAGCACATGTACTTATACTCCAGAGAAAGCCATAGAGGAGAAGAACTGTCTTGCACAATGGCAACAATGTACGTGTACTCATACTCAAGTGGTAGCAATGGAAAAGAAAAAGAAGATACTCAAGAGTGAAGAGTTTGCACTTGTGTTTATGCCGGGGGGTTAGAGAGTATTGTAAGAGTAAAGCTCCCGAACGGGTGCGTCAGGCAGGCACTTTCGACGTGGACATTTTATTTACAAAGCGCACCATGTATGCTGGTGTGTAGTAAGCCGTGCTTAGGTTGAAGAACACAGTGGACGCACCGTCCAGGCTGGTGTTTTCGGGGCTTAAGAGGATACAGCTTAAGTGCTCATGTGTCTTACAATTCCAACTACTTATCAGAGACGGTCTTTAATATGTTGGTCCCACCTCTTACATGGCCTGGTTGTGTTGTCAGGGGTGTTAAAACTCAACTCAAAACTCAAACCACCTTGTCAGTCATTATGAAGTGATCTACTACTAACTATCTCATTTGTCCAACTTTCATAATTTGTTGCTTGTTTTGTTTTGTATCACAATTACTACTTAGACTGCTGTCACAATCAAGAAGAGAATTCCATGTGTACAAACTACTCAGTATTTCAAAGTTTACAGAATGTCTCAAAAGACTGATCCTTCTTTATAAATTCAAATTTAACTATTTTACCAATTGCTTCATCCTTTAAACATAACAAATAACACAGTGATACTTGTATATGTACATGTAAGTTAAATATGGTTGCATAGCACTAATGTGATTGTCATGAAAAGACAAGTAGTCAATTGAACATATTTTATCTTAAGTATAAATGGAAACATAATTTTGCAGGGATGAGTGAAATCATATGGAAAGGATTGGTGAAAAAGTTGACTTTTGTTGAATTTTAAGAAGAGCATTTCTTGAGGTATACTGTAAATGTAAAGCAATATGATTGTTATATTGTTATCAACTAAAATAAATCATGCAGAGACTGCTACTGCTAACGATTTGTTTCTTTCATTGCATGTTTTCTTTATGTTGTGTGCTGTTGTGGTAAATGTAGGCCTATAATAATAATAATAGATAGCATTTATATAGCGCTTTTTCCCCGCTCTACAGCAAGCTCAAAGCGCTTTACAGCCACTATTACCCCGACAGACTTGTTTCATTCCAAAGCCATCTCAACCTCCTGAGAGGCATACTGGTAGTGCTGCCTGGTCGGCGCCCATACCACAACATTCTGACAAGATCTTTCACTGTCTATAGTTGGGTACCCATTTTGCACCTGGGTGAGGTGAGAAGGTCGTGACAAAGTACCTTTACCAAGAGTACACCTGGTGTACACCTTTTAAATCCAAATAGAGTTGGCATGGCCGGGGATCGAACACGGGACCTTTGACTCGTGAGGCCAACACTCTGACCACTTCGCCACCATTTGTTATTATTTTCGCAAACAAACTGAGACAAACGGATGCATCAAGGTGTGTCACATGTATTTTCATTTATTTGCAATAGTAATGATGATAATAAAAAAAAGGTTTTCTGACAGATGATGGAGAGAGAGAAAGTAAACATAAAATGACAGGAAATCAAACAATATACAGTCTTCTTTTTAATTAAGGGAAAAGTTAAAATAAAAGAATTAAGATTCCCTAATACCATTAACACTTTAAACACAGCTATTTGAAGAGGAAGAAAAAAAAGACAGAAAGAAACTGTTCCCCTGTCTGTGTAGACTTCCACTACATCATGTTCCAACCAAATAGGTACCTTGTCCTGCTTGGAACAACAACTGGCGGCAACATTTCAAGTGTCAAAGAGAGATCATTGTAGTCTAGCTGTCTATGAATGTTTCTTTACATCACTAATAATATTTAAAACACTCTGAGGGGTCTTGTGACTGCATCACACAGTGGCAGGAACAAAGGGCACCTTCTATAAAAGGTCCTCCAGTCACATCATGCGATGGCAGGAACAAGGGGGAACACTCTAGTTCTAGAAAAAGGCCCTCTAGTCCCGGGCTGCAAAGCTAAGCTGACATGGCTTTGTAGATCAGCTATCAGTAATAGACCATGTACAGATAGAATAATTCATAACAAGGAACTGTTCTCCGTTAACAAACATAAAGACTACAAGGGGAGTGGGCGATTTATAAATAAACTTTACTATTAATTATTATCATTATTAACTCAACCCCTGTGATCAAATGAAATGTTTAGCATGTTCATCGTACAGAGCTCTTACATATTCATGGTAATCATAGTGACCAAATTAAAATATGTTGTAAGTTGTAACATCATTTCATAATATAGCATGCAATACATTTACATTCTAATACTGTCTACGTCCATTCCATTTTCAGT
>JAUELK010103202.1:0-12113 GCA_031471215.1 Gastropteron pacificum
GTCTTTGTCTTTGTGTGTGTCTCTCTCTCTCCCTCTCTCTCTCTCTCTCTCTCTCTGTGTGTGTGTGTATGTATGTCAGCTCTTGACCCCTCCTGCGATACAACACTGTCTTTTGCTATTCTGCCTACTTCTGTATTTGTTGTTCTCAGCCAGTCCTTTATATCTTGTTCCCATCTTCTTGTTGGCCTTTCTCTGTCTCTTCTGCCCTCCATCGTTGACTCTAGGGTGTGGTTTTTGAGTGATTCGTGTCGTTTGGTGTAGCCAAAAAAGTTCAGTTGTAACTTTTGTATAGTTTGTAGTAAAGTTGTGGATGAAATGCCAGTCCTCGTCAATGCTTCTTTATTTGTTACTTTCTCAGTCCATGATATTCTCAATATTGTTTTGTAGCATTTCATTTCGATGGTTTTGATTTTGTTGCTGTCTGTCCATGCCTCACAACTACCATAACATAATCAATTTCAACCCAACTTTAATATACTCGTTCAGTTTTATGTTTCATCCTGAAACTCCTGTTAGATCACAACCTGATTATGAAGGCTCTAAGGGAAAAGTTTTAGATGGTTCTAGTTCTAGGCCTAGTTCAAGATAAAGAAGTTAGAAAGTACGGCAGCACGCTCTTCTTAATATGACTTATTTGGTTTTTGATTAGTTTGGGACTTTGGGAGAATATCGCGCTTAGTTATTTTCTGCCGGTGGTCAGATATTCGCTTTGAAAAACGCCCATTCACCAGTCCTTGTTATGTTAATTTAGAGTTGCCCCCCTTTAAAGGCTTAGTCAAATCAAAGAGATTCTAAATATATATAAGAGGTCTATAAAGTGACATACAAAACTATTAGTTATCTTAGTCATCACGGCCTGCGTCTAGTGCGTGCTTACAATTTTTAGTTCATTAAGTTCCTACTTCATTAAGGTACCAATGTTCTTTGTTTCATCAAGCACAATTGCAATGCCTGGTTTGTTGGTCAGCCGCCAAGCACCGCGCTTGGCTTAATATCTCAAAAACGGCATTCAAGCACGACTTAGGAGGACTCTGATTATTGCACTCTCTATTAGTTCTTTTCTTTGCAATGTCGTCCGTCCGTTACTGTTTCCGGCTTGTGAAAATGGCCACTGTTGTCAAGTTCCAACGTGGCTAAATTACTGTTTGCAGCTTTGGATTAACGACTTTGAGCAATATTTAGGGTTATTCGGAGCAAAGCAATTGTTGATTGGTAAGTGTTGCATTTAACTGCGTCGCAGTTTGACGTATACAATAAATGTTACACGCAATAACAGTTGATTTCTTTGAGCCATCTCTCTGTCAATTTCAATGATTCAACAGTTCTTACAATAACAATACTAATGAACCATCATCATAGGCCCTAGCCCTAACAATAAACAATAACATTGTCCTTTTTTGACGTCGTTGTTCTTCGCAACACAGTTTGGTGAGTGGCAGCGCAGTGGCAGTGACTTATTTTTGATGATAAAACATTGTGATACATGGGTAGAGATCTAGATTTTTTAGATGAGTAGGCCGACCTGGCGAATGTTTTCGCATGTTTAGGTTTAGGCCACTCCTGACTCCTCCCTCAAGTTAAGACCACCGCCCACACACTTAGATCTAGACTTAGGTAGGCCTATTATTTGTCATTTGCTTTTTATTGTTGTCTAGAATCTACTTATTGTTTATTTGTGTTCAATCATTGCCTTTTTTGATGTTCCTGGAATCTTCGCGACTGACTATTTTCACTTTGAGAAATACATAATTTGGAGGTTTGTTGGTCATGTTGTTGACATTTCTTACGGAATTGATAGCCTCTGATACGGTTTTGGACCATGCAAAGATGGTCCTACCTTCGTTTTTATCAGTCAGTTGTTAGAGGCTTTATAATTATAATGAATAATGCTTCTCTTGTCAGTCCAATGAGTCAATGAAAACAATTTCCGATGGAAAACATTGTGTAGAGATTTTCTAGATCTAGATGTTTGGAGATTTGGTCCCCCACATACTATTTTCTTTTTCAACTGAACAGTAGGACCGGCAGACGTCAAAATACTAGAAACTGACGATTCCTGTCAAGAGTTAGTTACCCCGAATGTACTTGCGGATGTAGAAAGAAATAAAAAGACAGCTCGACTATATGATTAGATATAAAGGCCGGCTCCCTTTCTTTCTACATCTGCAAGTAGCTCGTAATATGTCTATGAGTAGTCGGTTGTTGTAATGTACTGAGAAATTTGATAGTCAACGGCAAGAGTTGACTGTGCTAACTACAGGAACGGATTGGGTTTTGCCCACCAATAGTGCCCATCACAACAACCTGGGTGCGGTGGCTGTCATTTTGCCTATCAATGATCAATCATTGATTATCCTGACTTTTTTTGTCTGTCGCCTAGCATCTTGTTCATGTGCGTTTTCTGCATTAGGCTATAGATCCTGATAAAGTTTGAAAACAACTCAGATATTAACTCTTTAACTTGCAAATTAGGTGTAGAATTCCCTCTCCCTCCCAACACTCTGATCTGCCTCTCTGCCGCCCTAGCTTCTGATCTGCTTAGCTGGGCAGTTTAAAAAATACACAAGGAATCAAGGGATACACCTTAGCTTTCATTTTCTCAAGAATCAGAAGTGGCCATTATGATTTTAACCAAGAAATGAAGAAAATGAAACCTTTCGATCTCCAGGTCATAGAACACCAGTTGTTGGAAATGGAGGTGTGTTAGAATAGTTAGATGCGGAGGAAAATTTTTTTTTTTAGGTGGGCCACATGAGCCTTGCCAACCCCGCTCTACCCTAGTTCAAGTGTAACATTTTTGTTTCTTCTACAGGCTTACTTTCCGAAACCAGCAAAATGGATCTCCATGATTCTGAAACTTCTTCTCCAAGTAAAGTGTACACTTTGTTCAAAACTCTTTCCAACGTAAGTATCTAGAGAAGCAGTTAAGTTTATTATAAATTAGTCTCATTGTTATGACTTTCTATATAATATGAAGTCTGAAATTGATTGATTTCTTCATGAAAACACCCCAATTTTCAGATACAATGAGTGATTATCTTCTTTCTGTGCTACATATATTATATATTGTTTAAACTTGTAACTCTCATCCCCCTATTATCTCTACTCTACTCCCTATTTTCTCCACTCTTCTCCCTATTTTCTCCACTCTTCTCCCTATTTTCTCTACCTTAGTTCTCTCTGTTTTCTCTAATACTTCTCATCTCCCATGTAATAACAGTCTTTTGAAAGTTTTTTTCCCCTTTTTCTGACTTTAATGAATTGTAGGCTCTATTAACAATGCATTTATTTACACTTTGAGTTTTGTAAAAGGTTCGGTGTAATAGAAAACAGACCCAATGTGCTTATTATTATTATTATTTTAATTATATAGCTAAGTCAACCTGTACATCCCTTGTGTTGTTTGTTCCGGCAGCGTCACCAATACTACCTGGACAAGGCCACGCCACACATGCCAGTGAGATGGGTGGTCACAGGACTCCTCATACTCATGTACTCCTTGAGGGTCTATTTTCTACAGGTCAGTACCAGTACCATAGTGGTTCTTCTTAGGGTGCAAACAGAGGCCGTTTTTTTTATTTTGCTGGAAAATGACATCATCAACAATGGCATAGAACTAATAGTGTTGTATAGTGAGAACGGAAGTCGGTGATGTCATTTTATGTTCCATTAGAAACAGGGCGACGGATCCTCGCCAGTTTCGGGTGCATTCACTAAACCCTTCTAGGGGTGAAAATATCCAAGGAAATTCCTGATACATTTTCGTAAAAAGTTCCCCTTATTTACTTACATTTTTATAATTTTTCTTAGTTTGAATTTGAGTAGAGTTGGGCTATTATCTGAACTGTTTAGTTCATGACCCTGACATAACCTATGTGAGTTGATTGTGCTGTTAAAATGTAACAAACTAAGTCTGATTCCCTCCTCAGGGCTGGTACATAGTGACATACGCATTGGGTATATATCTGCTGAACCTGTTCATAGCCTTCCTCACACCCAAGATAGATCCTGCAGGATTTGATGACTCTGGTAAGTGCATGTCTACTTCCTCTTATCTTTTAGCATCTGGTTTGAGAACAGTTTATACAGTCATTGTTATCAATAATAATAGAGTATTTCTTCTTCTTCTTCTCGATCACTCAAATAGAGCATGTATATAGCTTGACAGCAAGGTCAAAGCGCTAAATAGTACAAAACCTTTTGTCAGATTTTATTCTGTAAAGTGAATTTGAAGATTATTATTTTTTTAATATGGTTTACTTTTTGTCTAATGTGACTTTTAGGAATCTTGTCAAATTCTTTTCCATCTCTTTTGAGTCCAGTTTTAAGTTGTGCAAGTTTCTGTAAGAGAAATGTTTTTTTAGAAATTGTTCATGAGGGTTGTAAAACTGATCAATGATTAGTGAAGACTTAGAAGTTTGTATTCATCATCTTAACAAATTAAATACATCATCAAATACTCACTGATACACATTGCTTTGTCACCTGTTGACCTCAATGTTGTTGATGTCAGCTGCCACAATGTGACAATGTATGTCCTCACAACCCTTCTCCATTCACATTGCTTTGTATCTATCTCGTAAAACTGTATTCTGTGAATCTTTATAGCGGTACAGTATGTATGTGAAATTCTTCTGCTTTCACTGTCATAAGCGTATTTCATGATATGGTGCTTTTTAAGGAGGCACCATAAGTATATGAAATGAAGGACACAATGTTGTAGTGAAATGTTGTTGTTGTTCTGTTACAGATGCCGATGATGGTCCATCATTGCCCACAAAGAGCAATGAAGAGTTTCGTCCCTTTATGAGAAGGCTTCCAGAGTTCAAGTTTTGGTGAGGACATTGTGCATCGTCAGTTTGCAGTTTGATTTGTCCTGGCAATGCATGCTGCTGGCTCTTGTTTCTTAGTTCTTGTTATCAATTTATTCCAGAGTGGGGAAATGTAGAACTGGTTAATATAATTTTTGTGGCAATTTATTGTAGCACATCACATTGCATCTCCAACCTTTGGATATGCTCTATGAATAATCCCATGAGTGATTTCCTTGCGCTTTATAAAGAGACATTATAACTCAGAAACTATAAATGAACAAGACAGAGTTGTTATCTTCACTCTTTTTTGAAAGAGAACACAATTTTAATTAGCAATTATGTACTAGTACTTGCGCTATGGCTGATAAACTATCCAGTGCATTCATGGTAAATGAAATACTCCCTGTTTAACATGTTTTAATTGAAAGAATAATTTATGATTAGTGTGTTTTTGCTTTGTTGGCTTTTTTTTCTTTGGAGTTGTGTTGAGTGTTTGCATGCTCCTCTCCTCGGCAGGTATTCATTCACAAAAGCCATTGTGGTGGCCATGATATGCACGTTCTTTGATGCTCTGAACATCCCCGTGTTCTGGCCCATCCTCGTCATGTACTTCATCATCCTCTTCACTCTCACCATGAAGAGACAAATCAAGGTGAGCACGGCGGCATTCAAATGCAATCATTTAGGTTCATATTTATCTGTTTGTATTCGTGGAGAACAAAGAAGAAGAAGAATACGTTTTTTCGTATGAGCAAGGCTGCCGGACATTTAATTGAAAGATTGGGCCATTGAAATGTTTTTCATCATTCTCATAACTTCAAATTTGACTATGAAGGGACAAAGCAGTAAATATAGTCTTACACTCCACATTCCCCAGTTAACCTAGGTTTGGCATATGACTGGTAGCATCCACCCAAATGATATTTAAGACTTGGTTGGAATATACTAGATCATTGTGATTAATTGTCATCATAATTATTTTTGACTGATGTGTGGCAATTAATTGTGTATTTTGTCCCCAGCATATGATCAAGTACAGATATCTCCCATTCTCCCATGGCAAGACAAGGTACAAGGGTAAAGAGGACACAGGCAAAGTGGTCTCTTCTTAATGTCTCCTCTCTGAAAGGCTTGTTGTTGTGACGGACAGAGAGTAGAAGTAGACGAATGAATGGAGAGAATGAAGAAGAAGCAGAATGGACGGAATCAAGAGATGAAGAAGAATGGTCAGCAGGCAAGGTGCAAGGGGACAGAAGGCCAAGTAGTTTACTCTTAAAGACGTCTCTGATACTGAGACACTCTTGATGGACAGAAAGATGGAAGTAGACAAATGAATGGACAGAGTGAAGAAGAAACAGACTGGAGAGATGTAGAAGAAGAATGTCCAGCAAAGGATGCACAAGTAGGCCTAGAAGGGAAAGGAGGCACCTCGAGTAAAGTGGCCTCTTCCTTGTACTCTGTCTTGTTGGTGTGATGGGGTCCGCTGTGTGAGGGACACAGAGTAGAAGACTAGTACACAGTAAGATGCAGGAATGGAGTAATGGGAGGAATGGACAGGACGAAGAAGAGGAGGAACAGACAGAGTGAAGAAGAGGAGGAACAGACAGAGTGAAGAAGAGGAGGAATGGAAAAAGCAAACAGGAGAGAAAGAAAAGGAGAAATGAAGAGGAAGAAGCAGACAAGAAGGATGAGACAGAAAGGACAGATGAAGAAGAAGGAAGCAGGAGAGATGGATGCTCGCTATCTACCCCTCAACCTAGTCTCTTCTTGTATAGGGCAAGATGAGCTTTCCATGTGTACTATCTTGCGTCATGTTTGGGAGCACAATGTAAAGGGCAGTAATGTGTACATTACCCATCCATTGAGCCTTTCGCGTTACATACATTTTTGGAATGAGTTTTTCAGAGAGGTATAAAAGTGAAGGAAGAAGACGGACTGCTCTAGGCACAGTGGTACGAGACAAGTGCCTGGGTGTTATGTCAGCAATGTATGCATAGGGGTGAACTTGCTTCATGTAATTGGTGATGCTTACATACATAATAGTTGTGTCATCTTATTATGTCCCTTGTTCATACTGAATTATTGCTGGCAGATGTTTGTTGTTTAATCATAGGAATTCATCTGTTTATTCAACATGTGAATGTACGATGCAGTGAAAGTTTCCGTTGTAAATGTAAAGTGTTTAGGAAAGTCAGTGTTTGGGCTGAAGAGCAAGGGCTCAAAGGCTGATTGGCCTAGAATGTCGAAGACGAAGAATTTGGATAGTTTGTGAAGTATTCATCTCTGCTCCCTGTTATATAGTAATATTTGTTTTCATTTTTACTAATCAAGATTCATAGAAACTCCACTGACCTGGTCTTTGGAATGTACAAGAAATCTCTTCAAAGTCTAGTTTTTAGACTTGTCTCCACTTTAGATTGAGAACTTGAACTTGCTTTGAGTGGTTGTTTGAAAAATGAACCTTTGAGGTGCCAAATGGGTTCTTGGGCGAACCCAAGCAGTTTGTGGTTCTTAGATAGAGTGACAATTTGCATGAAGTCCACACAGTGGTAGTTCTGCTCTGCTCTAGATGTTGGTTCTCATGTAGATTGGCTTCTTGGGCGGCAGGTTTCTTCAGTGGAGATTGTTGTCTGCAATCCCTATCATGAACAGTGAAGTGTGTCCGGTTCCATGTTTCAGACAGTGAGACAGTCTCTCCTCCTCCTATGTGTTATCTATGTTTTCTTTGTTACCTTATACTCCTTGTCTAGTGATAGGTTTGGTGCTGTTAAAACTGGAGAGGAAAATATTTGTGTGACGGTCCACTCTGTCAGAAAGATTTTTGAATGAGAAGCCACACAATTTGTTGTCTGAGGTAATAATCCGTATCCATAGGATGTCGTTAGCTCTGAAATGATGATTGTTTCCATCACAAGATTGTAGTAGTCATATTGTTGTTGTAGTTGGCAAGGTCAGAAGAATCTACAGCCAGCACACAATGAGGACTATGAGTGTCAATGGCCTGTATTTGATCATCCTACAGCCTGGAATGGGGCACTTATGGGAAGGATGGTCCTGTGGGACAAATTGTGGTTGTTTTGCCTGTGTACAGCTCTGTACAGTTGCATGGAAATCATAACTAACATAGTGTCTGTTTCATCATCATATTTATTCCAAGGTCTGCATGAAATGTGTACAATGTGGCTTATTATATAACTGATGCCGAATTTTGTTGTTGTATATGTGTGTGAAAGCGTATGTGTATGTCTCTGTAGTACACGTAGGCAGAATACTCTGTATGCGTTTACATTTTCTGAATGGATGTGCCAATGAGACTGAGTACTTTGTCTAGACCAAGTGTTTGAAGTGGTATACGTGTCTATTATTGATTGTTATAGTTATAGTACATACACGACGTACTGCCATGTTGTCCATTGTGTTTCGCATCGCAAAGGGCCGAGTAAGCACACATTGCTATTCTGATTGCCCAATTGTGAAGGATTTTCTCCCAACAGTTTCTTCTCTGTATTGTTTGTTCATCTCTTGTTTTTGGGGGACGTTGTTTTCACACTGTACTCATCTGTTATTTATTCCTCACCTTTGATTGTTGTGTGTGAACGTGATATTGTTTGAACAGATCCTGCAAGCCCAGACATGTGTGTTGATTGTTAATTGCACCAGTCTTATTACGAACTCAGTAGTGAATGAGAAGATAAAGTGTTTAATCGGTGAAGAAAAGGGACTTTTTGGTTTCCAACTGAAAACTTTGGCAATTTTCTGGCATGAGATTTATGTCTATGTATGTATTGTATTTAGGCCAAGGTTGCTTGTGAAAGCCAGTTGAAGTAGTTGAAGCCAGAATTTGTCTGTATCCTACTGAATTTTTTTTATTTCTGTTGTCTGTAATTAAACAATTTAAAATACAGGAAAAAAAAGATAAGAAAAGGAGTATAGAATGATTTAGATAATTGCAATATGGGTTTGTGATCTACTTTTTTAATGTCATATATATATTCATACAACAATGAATTGTTTCATCTTTGACTATTTTTTGAGATTTCAACTAAGCAGGTGCCACCATTGACCATTGAACACAGAAATCTTTTTCAATCTATCAATCATATTTAACCTCACTGGATGTGTGTGTGAATGTGATGAAGAAATATTTGGATGTGTGAGGAGTGAAACAACGGTAGAGACTTGTATTGTTGTATCATGTCATGTTTGTTGTTAATGAATAGTTTCATTGCGTGAGTGATACGTGATACATGGCTATTTGTAATATTTGATGCATGGGTGATAGATGATGTGATTAGTAGTATGAGTGAGTTATTGGCGATACGTGGCAATTTGTATGTATGAGAGATTAGTACACTGTATGTACAGTTCTGTATTGTAATTGTATGTGGAACTGTATGCACAGTACTGTGTGAATTTGTGTATATACAGTACTGTATTGTATGTAGAACTGTATGTATTATTGTATTACAGTACTCTATGAATGTGTGTATGTACAGTACTGTATTGTATGTAGAACTGTATGCACAGTACTGTGTGAATGTGTGTATGTACAGTACTGTATTGTATGTAGAACTGTATGTACAGTACTGTATTGTATGTAGAACTGTATGTATTATTGTAGTACAGTACTCTATGTATCTGTATACATAATACATGTACAGGACTATTCTACGAGTTTGTGTGAGTGATTGAGCCAATTTCTCCTGGGACTACCCTACCCTACACTATTTTGTTTATACATGGATACATACACTACTGTTTATAAATATATATATTTTATATCACAGCTCGGGAATAGTAGAAATAGTGTTGCTAGTTAAGGCACAACTTGTTTTTGACTTATGACTATGATAGTGTTATTTCCGGGAGGTGATATATAATAATGTAATATCTGAGTTGATGTGTTGAGACAGTAGATTCCATCCTACATTCTGATGACATCCCTAGGAAAGCCAGGAGCAATACCTCTGTCTGTAATTCTACTGATTGTGTCTGTAACACCTGCGTTAGATCCCTTCTGTTTAGGTCTCCGTTGCCCTAAGATCACATTCTGTATAAGATACATGTAGGTTGAGGGTAGGCCTATGTCCCTTTGAAACCAGACCTTCAGGTGTAATGTGGGTCTTTGAGTGAGGGTTTTAAAAAAATGTTGTAAAGACTCAGTATAATATAGAGACAAGTAGACTGGTGGTATGGCTCCTTGCTTTTCTAGTCTTGTCGTCAGTTTTATCACCCATCTGTTATTAATTATTATCTACATCTATCACATGTTCACAAAATGTTTTTTTGACTTGTCCAGCTTTCTCCTCCTCCTCCTAATACTGAATTCTATCTCACTATTAATTATTTATTCCTCTATGCCTCTCTGTATAATATGACTATGAAAACCATGAAACACCTATTTAACTAGATTGTGAATCCTTGTACATGTATGCTAGGATGGGGGAATAACATATTATTACAAAATATAAGTAAACCTGTTACAATGTATTTTTTAATTAAAAAAAAAGAAGAATGTTTTGCACTATGATGACTAAGAACCAAGATAGAAGTACTACTACATGTAAGTGTCGTCAGATCTGTGTTGTATTTGAAGGGGGAACAGTCTATGGACTCGTACTGATAAAGTGTCACGGTTGCAGTTATTAGCTCTGAAGGTGTGAATACAGTACATATATATACATATCTCTTACTGGCAACTAGCTGTTGTTATGATTTGATTGAAGGGATAGTCTTTGGACTTGTATGATGACTGAAGAAGTAGTAGTAAGCCGACAATTCTAAAGGTAGGATGTTATGTAGATGTGAGTAGTACAGTCAATCAAGCCACTAGCTAGCTGTTGCTATTATTGAAGGAATAGTCTATGGACCTGTATCAATACTGAAAAAGTGTTAACTTAAGCAAGCCTGCCGCTACTGTTAGTTGTGATGTCATTGAAGTATAATGACTGAAGAAGTTGTAAGCCTAAGCCTACAGTTATAATAGGAATAAGGATAATGTGTGAATACAGTCAAATCCAGTCACTACTACTACTCTTACTACAACTACTACACAATATGATTATCACAGTATGGTAGATCTGTAAGTGTAAGTAACATATTCAGGGAGCTGACAAAGAAAAAATCATGTGTCTAGTCTTGTTATGATCTGGGAAGTCTTTAATTTATTACTAATACTAAGTGATAGTTCTAGCTGTGTATGGGACCACTTCCCTACTAAAGGACAGAGATGAGTAGAATGTCCCTTGGAGATGAAGGAAGTAGAAAGGAGAACAGGAATGTTATTAGTTACTATTACTAGCAAGAATAATACATGTAGCTGTGTTTATAAAGTTTATGATGAAATTGTCTTCATATTATTATATATTAGTCTTGAGTGTGGTTATGGGGCCATTCACCAAATAGTAGAATTGTATAATGATTAGATTAAACTGATTATGATATGAAGAATTAGATGAAAGTTTGTCATTTAGTCCAGACTACACAATCTTCTGTTGTTGTAGTGGTTGTCTAACGAACTTACAAACTAAAAAGAAAAGTGGCTGAAGTTTTTTTCAATTATGAAAAACAAAACAACAAAAAAAGAAGGAAAAAACCCCACCATTTCATTTCCATAGCCTTTTTGCACAATTCACACTTAATCAATTTCAGTTTCAGTAGATTGATGAAATTTTAATCTTTACTGTATTAGTAATGAAACATGACTAATCTATGTGTGTGTGATGTTGGGTTCACTATTTTCACTTTTAGTAGTCATGAATTTATTTATGCTTCTTCACCTTTAATATGATATGATTATTTAAAAAAAAAAAAAATGTTCCCTTTAAAATTAAGGTATAGGTCTATATTTGAATTTTTTTTTTTCTTCTTTTTTTTTTGTCAATCTTCTCTTTGTGTCTCACTGTGATGCTATGAGTATGTCGTGTATGATCACTGGGGGTTGTGTACCTAGTGAGCCATGGTGGATGGATGGACCATGTAACATGCAGAAATAAAACTAAACATTCACCGGTCCACACTTGTTGTTCTCTCATTCATACAATTTGTAATACAATATCAATCCTGTTTATTTGCATCATCATGGATTTACTACCCACTGTTGGTCTGTTCGTTTATTTGCATCATCATGGATTTACTACCCACTGTTGGTCTGTTCGTTTATTTATTTGCATCATCATGGATTTACTACCCACTGTTGGTCTGTTCGTTTATTTATTTGCATCATCATGGATTTACTACCCACTGTTGGTCTGTTCGTTTATTTGCATCATCATGGATTTACTACCCACTGTTGGTCTG
>JAUELK010103313.1:0-12110 GCA_031471215.1 Gastropteron pacificum
GGTATATTTTTTAAAGATTCCACTTTTTTACTTTGATTTTGTAATTTCCCGCACTTCGTAATGGGAGTACACTTTTCCTAATGAAAATACACTTTTTCAATGTCACAAATACAACTTTTAAGTTTTTGGGGTTGGCATCTCTGCCACTTTCATAATTGACCTCTGCAGAATGTACACGGATTAAAATGTTTGCTCTAAATGTCATTGTGTATAAATGTGCTGATTAGAGTTAAAAGCTAGATCTATTGAACAACTTGTACTTATTTGTAAATGAAAACGGTGCACATTCAGCATCTGTAGACTAGATATAGATAGACTGACATGTTTTTTTGTAAGCGTCACAGAAAG
This sequence comes from Gastropteron pacificum, assembly GCA_031471215.1. Classification (NCBI taxonomy): domain Eukaryota; kingdom Metazoa; phylum Mollusca; class Gastropoda; order Cephalaspidea; family Gastropteridae; genus Gastropteron; species Gastropteron pacificum. Next base: position 349 of record JAUELK010103313.1, read on the forward strand.
AATGTGCTCAAATATTACTATTTTTTTGGTTTTGGGTAGTGTGGTTAACGATCGGTACTAATGAATAATGTATTTCCTTTTACAGGTTGGACGCCCTAGCAATATGCCACAAGCTCAACCCATCATTGAACAGTTGGGCCAAGAAGCAAAGAACTTCAACCGCATTTACATCACATCAATCCATGCTGACCTCACAGAAGTAGACATTAAAAGGTAAACCAACGCACATGATGAATAGGTATCTGTAAAGGGAAGAGTTTTAGAAGTGAATATAACACATTGAGATGTGGCTTGCAGATTTATCGAACTAAGCTTTTTAGAACTATTTTAAAAGTCTAAATCTTATTTTAGCTCTAACACATAATTTCTTCCTTAATGACCTTCTTTCAACTGATTCAGCATTTTAAAAAAAATATTCTGGGTCTGCATGGTAAACTTGGTTATAGCTTCATTAAATTGTAAGGAACCCTTTTGAAGATTAAAGATGCAACGGTCTTTAGGGGGGATGAAATATTGAGAATGGTGTACATTATCATTATTTAATCCTTGTAAAATATTTTCTTGCAGTGTGTTTGAGGCCTTTGGCAAGATCAAGACCTGTGAACTGGCACAAGACCCCGCCAAAGCTGGAAAACACAGGTAGGCAATGGACTCTAGTTGTTTTTGTGTTTCTCCTCAGTACTATATGTATTGAGTGAACACTGAAATAGTAGCTTGATGAAACATGTCATGATTGTCATCTTCACAGTCTAGAAACAGTGTGCTGTAATGTAATTCAGTTATATTGGCTTGCATAATTCCCATCTTACTGTACATTCCTGTATCACTGTATCACATGCTGATGAATTGTTAACCATGTAGTATTTGCCATGATTTTTAATTATTTTCATCTTGTTCCCAGGGGCTATGGATTCATTGAGTATGACACATCTCAGTCCGCTGCTGATGCTGTCACTTCAATGAACTTGTTTGATCTCGGTGGACAGTATCTCAGAGTTGGAAGGGTAAGAGTAGTTTTTGTAATTATTCATTCATATTTTTTCTATTTAAAATGTGTTAATATTTAAAAAAAATGTGTATTCCAATGTAATCACATGAGAGTACTGTACGGTTTAATAAGAACATGATGTTTAACAATGTTGCACACGAATATTAATTCATGAATATAATAATGATGTTTTGAAGTAAGCCATTGTCATATTATTCTGTTACCAGGCAATCACACCACCAGATGCCGGCATCAATGCCACAACTCCACCAGCTGCTATGCCCACAGCTTCTGCTGTTGCTGCAGCTGCAATCACAGCTAAGCTCACTGCTTTAGAGGCAGCACAAGTTCCACTGGTAAGTTTGTTTAGTGTAGTGTATAGTATTTGTATGAAAATTGTGTTTGATGTTTATTGGTTCACTGTTTTGCACCTTTTTTAAAAACTTGTTAGATTGAAATCTTTCTAAGAAAAGTTGAGAGAAGTTTTTTTTTCTGTCTACTTTGAAAATTGAAAATAAAGACTTTCCGAATTAGATTTTGTAATATCTGTGAGATTATAGAATCTTGTAATCATTGTGAATTTGTCGTCACATATTTTGTATTTGATATCGTTAATCACCCAATCGCTATTTTCTACCCCTTGACAGGCTCCACCAGGCTTGGCTCTTCCTACCCTAGGTGGTGCTGGCACTATGATCCGCAACCCTGCTGTCACCCTCCCCCCCATGGCCCCTGCCCACCCCTCCATGCCCAAGCCCACACAGCCCCCAGTCCCCCTCATGTCCCTTCAGACCTCTCCAGTCTTGCCCATCCTCCCCGCCACCAGCACAGCCATTAGCCTGTCTACATTGCCAGTCTCCCTTGCTGCGGTTGGACAGGCACAACAGAATCCAGGTTTGTATTCTTCTTTTGATCGCACAGAACTTGTGGTTATGATAATACTCTTGAATTAGAGACCAATCTGAACTAGCTACATTTTTCAAACCGGATCATATTTATGTTCAGCAGCTACAATAGTATGTGACTGGTTGTTGGCTCAGAATATTCGCAATGGACTGGATGATAATTGTTATTTAGTGAAGGCCTACTACTTCAAGAATTAAGGCACAGAACAAGCAAGATTTTGTTTGTGACAATGATGCTAATCAATGAATCCCATTTGTTTCAGCTCTTGCTGCTGCAATGGTGAATGCAATGGCCCTGAAGAAAGAACCGTCAGCAAGTCAGCTGTCCTCTATGCCAGGCATAGCTGATATCACATCACTCACCATGACACCAGGTTTGTATTTCAATATTAATGCACCACAGTAACAGGTTTCATTTCCCTTTCATATTGCTGTGATGGGAAAGTCAATATCAACTTTTGCTGTTTATATTGTTTTTGTAAATGACAATTCATTTTTTTTTCTTTGCCAACCTACGTATTTTTGTCTACGACTACGGATGAGCCACCTAAACTACGGAAAATGGGTGCTCGATAAACAACAAAATTACTTTTTTTAAAAACGTGAATGTTTGTAGGTTTCAGATTTTAATATATTGTTTACAAATGCCGAAAATAAGGTGAGACACTACTGATTTCACTCTCCAAACGTTGACAACCCTGTTATAGTAGAAAAAATAATGTCAAAAGTGAATGGATTATAGAGTATTTGAATTTTACGATATTAGGACAACATAATTATATGTTTGTGTAACAATGTATGTAACAATTTGTTAATACAGTAATGTATTCATGTTTCATAGATGGTGATGCATTGAAACTTAAAGCTGAGGAGGAAAGTAAGAGTGCCCAAGAGGAAGTGTCCCAGACGTTAGAACAACAAGAAAGCATGAAGATTAGTGGCAGCAACGCACGGCACATGGTCATGCAGAAACTCATGCGAAAATCAGAAGTAAGTTAAATATAGTAATACCGGCAGATGTTGTAGATTGTCGATTTGACGTCATTGTTTGTGCCATTTACCTATCTCATCAAGATAATATTTTGTCTCCTTTGTGAACTTCACGTTTTTATATTATGTACCATATTAATAGCCACATGGATTTTTTTTACCCGACTAGAACTAGGGACGAACCACAGAAACTACGAAAAATACAAATATTTGTAGAGACGAAGAACTACAAGACAACTGGGCTTCAGATTTTAAAACATTGTTTACAATTGGCAACATGCTGATTTAGGTTGTCTACTCGAACAAACAACATGGATATTTGTTAGTAAGTCCTTATTTTGGGCTCGTCTGAATTTCAAGTGGAGTATGCTATTTTCGTTTTTACTGATAGATTTAGATATTCAATAGTTGTCTCTCTATTATGTCTCTCCATGAATGAGATGTCAGTTGAGTGCTATTGCGCATATTTATTGAGTGTTTACTTTTTTACTGTCATTAAACATGGTTCAAATTGACAGTTTATTATTTTGGTAGAACTAGACTAGACCTGATTCTGACTGGAATGTGTCTAGATTCTAGAGATAGGCCTACATACTCGCATATTGTTGATCTACTGAATTCTAGATCTAGAGTCTAGTTACGAGGTTTTATGATAGTTTAGTCCTTTTTACCCTTCAGTACAAACTGGATTCTTTACAATGTAAATGCATGCCATTCCATTGGCCTCTTGAAGCTGTTATTTACAATATACACTAGGTCTCTGCCAAACTAACACACACTGAAGAGATTTTTTAGAGGTTGGCACCTGTGCATAACTAATGTCCCTCTATTTTCTTTTAATAGTGTGTTTGAAAATTTGATACACCGATTCACTAACTATGTATCGTAAATCGGAACTGTTTTATGTGGTGTCTGATATTGAACTCTGTCGTGTTGTATTTCAGTGCAGGGTGATGGTCCTACGAAATATGGTCGGACCCGAGGACCTGGATGATGACCTTGAGAGCGAAGTGACAGATGAATGTGGAAAGTTTGGAACAGTTAACAGGGTCATCATCTACCAGGAAAGGCAGAGTGAAGCTGAAGATGCAGAGGTCATTGTCAAAATATTTGTGGAGTTCGGAACACAAGAAGGTTAGTTTTCAGAATGTCTCCTTTATAAAGGACTTTGCAGATTCTCCTTCATCGTGTAATACTAAGATGTCAAATCACCTTTGTTTTCCAATGTCCTCTTGTTCTCATCTGTCAAACTTTTCCTTTCATATCATCTCTTTGCAGTACTTGTATAGACAAAGGAGCAATTTATGTTCTTGTAACCTTTGAATATATTGCACATAATTTGTAATTTGACTTCTTTGCTGAACAATGTTTAGATGCAGGGATGGGGATTTCGCCGATTATTTTTACCCAACTACGGAAGTACGGGCGGGCCGCAGAAACTACGGAAGATGTGCGGTCGAAAAATAATTAAATTACTATCGAAAAACGCGAATGTTTGTAGACACGAAAAACTGTAAAACAACTAGGTTTCAGATTTTAATGTATTGTTTACAAATGGCGACGCACTGATCAAGCGTACGTTGTCGCGAACAAACAACGTTTGGACTGGGATTTTTGTTAGTAAGTCCTTATTTTGGGCTCGAAAGAGCATCTCTCTATCGCGCAAGAGCAATCACTCTCCGCGTGTCCTGATTTCAAGTGGAGTATGAGTACAGTCAAACCTCGACAAATTTTGGGACCGAGAGAAAGTTGGCGGTATAACAGGGTCTGTGTAAACAGTATGGAAATATTGTGCACCTATCTTGGGAGGTGGTTGAATGTTAACAGTATATAGCAGGAGTTTGGGGGGGGGGGGGGGTTAGTGGGTTTTTAATATAGCAGCTTTTTTCGTCTTCCGCCATTACGAGTGCTGTCAATTCTCGGTCTTCGGTGCTATCGTTCGAAATGCTTGGTGAGTGTATTGTGAAGGTTATGTACTTTATTTAGATCAAGGCCAAAACCAATAATGTGGCGGTGCATATCATTGACATGCTGCTTCAAAAGTCTGTGACTGAACTAATCTAGTGAGCAGGTCAGGAGTAGGCCTCACAGGTTACACATATCCTTACTGGTGTGTTATTCATTTTCCCTGCTAAATGTAACAAAGATCACATGTAGACAGGATGAGTTCGAGCACTGCAGTGTGTAGTAAGCCTACCCTCCTGTGCGGTATTATTGGTTATTGCAATACCTGTCATCGAGCACTATCAGTCAGAAATTCATTCGAATTTCGAATCAACCGAGTTCAACTGGTGTGAGTGTGGGTGTGTCCCAAAGCCCAAAGTAGATATGAGTTTACGTTTACGTGCATGTTGTTACTTTGTTTAGTTTAGTGCTGTGGTTTCAACAGGTGGATGTAGGCTTAGACAGTTTTAAATCCATTAAGTCTACTAGGAACTCATGATTTAGAGTCTACTAACCATGCTTCATTCATGATACTGTCATGGGACTCTTAGATCTAGATAGATAGATCTAGACCTAAACACTGCTTTTAGTTTTCCATTTTCTAGATCTGGATTCTGCACTAGAGTCAGTCAATCTAGATCAAATTAGAATACTTTATAGGCCCTAGGTAGATCTACCCTTTTTTGGGAGGGGGTGGGGGCGGGTAGAATACATCATGAACAGCGCTCACCGCGCAGCGATTTGTTTTTCCTCTTTTTTGACAATTTCCTATTATCATCACTGGTTAGGCTCAATTTAAGCTTGAGTTTTACCGTAACAGAATACATGTACAAAGAAACAAAAGGAAAAAGTCGGGTTCATGACTCCATTACAAGATGACGAGTAGGCTAAGCTACTTCGGAGTCGAAGGTCCTTACTAGCGTGTGTCAATACTTTTATTTTCTCTCGAGTTTTATTTCTCCACCGACATCACGTCTGCCATCAAGCGTGACACCCGGGCTGTTGGCGGTAGGCGAACAGCGAGGTGGCGTTCAAACAAATCATTTTTTAGTAGAATTAATAGAGTTTTGTTCTTGTTCATGGGCAAATGGCTGTCGATAATCGAGGTTGGCGGTACTACGGGGTTTGACTGTATGCTGGTTTCGTTTTTACCGATAGATCTAGACCTGAATCAATGAAAGCGATGTCAGTAGGCTACTAGATCAAGTAGTGTATTGTGCGTAGCTATCATTTTTTTTTTCTTTTTTACTTTCATTAATCAATGTTCAAATTGACAGTTTGTTGTTATTTTGGATAGAACTAGACTAGACCTACAGAGAAAAAGATAAAGGTTGTGAATGATATTGCTAGAGATAGATCTAGACTAGAGACGAGATCAATTTATTTTCTTTCAAAATAACAACTAGATCTAGGTCTAGAGAAGCCATTTTTGTTATGTTCTTACATTATTAGATTTGTGTTATGAATTTCCCCCAAAAAAATGTTTGTTTGATTTTAAAGCTATACCCAACACACAGATAGAAGAATACAGAATATGTGTACAATACAAACATAACTATATTATAGGACCTGCACATCTCTCTACTATGTGTTCTAATGGTGAAGTTATTTCAATGGCTGCACCACCGCGTATGTTGCTGAATTTTTTTTTAAATTTGTCCCCATCCCTGTAGATGGTATGTTAAATATCAGCAGTGAATTCAATGTACCCTTATTTTTTAGGAATGCACACTATCTCTTTCTGTAGGAGAGTTCATGTATTGATATTCCTCTTGCAGTTGTAGCATTATATTTTGATATTCAACATTGTTTCATCAATCTGCAGTACATTGATTTTGCTGCCATAACACATTGTTGTACAGGCACTTTTTATTAACGCAACTATTTGTATTGTTTCAGAGGTGGAGAAGGGTTGCGGTTCCTTGAATGACAGATTCTTCGGAGGACGAGTAGTCACAGCAGAAAAATATGATCAGGATATGTACGACTCAAATGATCTATCTGGTTGAAAATTGTGATTGTTATTTTAGGCTCTACTTCAGTGAAACAAATTTGTGACCAGAAGTATGTACATAATGTAAATTTACAATCGAGCAAAGTTTTAAAGTTGTATTTTTATCAAAAGGACATTACACATCTCTAGTGTTTGCAAGTATGTAAAAGCTGATGACTTGTGGATCATCAGTTAATAAGGAATAGTATTATGACTATTTCTTTCCAAGGGTTAAAGTATTTGCTTGCCAATTTGAAGACTTATTAGATGTACTTATTATTGCATCTTTGTGTTGCAAGGTACAGACATAAACTACTGATTTTTTTTTATAGCCACTTACAACATGTGACCATACTGTAGTGTCAAATGATAAGTTGTCTAAGTGTGGATAGTCTGCACAGCATGTGCCATTTGAGGCAGTGATGAACTCATGAATGATCCCAGAGTTCCATACCTCACTACATTTGTTGGAGTATATAGTCCTGTTGTTGTCCACCAATGAAGACAGCAGCTTACCCATGTTTCTTTGTTTCATGATCAATACATGTACTTACAGTTACACAATGTCTTCAGTCTCCTTTTTTTGTTTCGTTTTGTTAGTTTGGTAAGATATTCAAATAATTTGAGTAATGGTGTTTAGTTTGGTCAAGTGGTCAACGTGTTGGCGGCACGAATCAAAGGTCTGTGGTTTGAATCCATGCTGTACCGACTGGATTTGTATTTGATATATCTAAAAATGTTGGTAAAGGCATCGACCAGGCAGCACCACTAGTATGGCTATGCCTCTCAGGAGGTTGAGATGGCTTTGGAATGAAATAGGTCTGTAAGGCGCTCTGAGCTCAAAGAAAAAAAGTGCTATATAAATCGTCTGGAGATGGATGCCCAATGGTGTGTTCTACTCACAGACAAACAACATAGATTTGAAAAATTCTCTTCTACTACTACTTCTCATAATGTGAAACACTTCAAAAATCTGGTAATAACACTTGTCTCGCACTGAGCATGTGATGATCTATCACTGATGAAGTTGTTACAATTACAATACCGGTAATAAGATTTTGCTTGTGTTCAATGAGAAGTGAAATCTCTGGTACATTTAGCCTATTAGTTAGGACTAGCTGGCAGTGGCAGCCCGTTCATAATGAACGATGTAAATGTCCTCTAGTCACGGCTGAAATACCGTATTGGGTGGTCCTCTGATTCAGCAGGAACAATATTATTCCATACCTAGAGAAAACTAAAGACAGAAGTCTAGGTCTAGTTCATGGCTATCCAATTGGTTCTTAGTAGGTAGGGCGCTACATCTCAGATCTAGATTACTATCTTGTATTATGAATGGGGCCTTGTCATCACACCAAATAAAATGCACACTGTGTTCAGACACTATTATTAGAAGCAGTATGGTGTGCATTTTCCAACCTTATTGCAGTGGAGTGCACACAGGTCACTATTGAACTTATATCGTTATCTAAAAACAATGGCTACGCTAAGAATTAGATCTCTAGAGAGCAGGTTGCCATTTTATTTTAAATATCCTTGTTCCAATGCTTTTCAATGAAGATAACATGACATGAATACACATTAAAATGAAAGAAAGAAATGTTCACTCTGAAACTGAAAGTAAGCATGTTTATTTTTGCAGTACAATAGTACCTACCATAGTAGTAAACAATAGTTTGGTTATTTATTTATAATCTGACACTTCCAGGGTAAATCAACATCACATCATTGAGCTGTTTACTTGTATCCATTGCATTGCGTGGATTTCTATTTTTTTTAAATTGTTTAAGTGGGTTCTCAATCTTTTGCTTCTCTGTAACTGACACAAACTGTCGCCCATCCCATGTGTTTTATTTAGCATGAGGGTCTCATCACTAAGGGGAAACCAATTATAGTTTATAGAGGCCTAAATGTACAATTTTGACCCTGAAGTCACGAAAGAAAGAGCTATATATGAGGAATACACCTAGTTCAAGCTCCTATTACTATTACTGCTACCCAGTAGTTCTATACAGGGTTTTATGTATATTACCCTTATTTTTGGTACCATTACTACAGAAACTGAAACAGCTGTGATTTCAATCAATCCACCCCTTTCATTTTTACAACATGTCATGTCAATCAGCAATAGTATAGTACAGTATAGGTGTACATTGTGCTTGGTCAATCTCAAAGTGTAAAATGTATAGAAATGTTTTTCAAAGTCAAACAGGCACATATACAGTATCACTCACTCAATCCTCTCAGAGTCTTCATTAAACAATTACAAGCAAAGTGATGTAAACAAATGATTAGGCCTTTCTTTTTATCAACTCAATCGTGACTTTCATTCCCTTTGTCCATACTGTCACTGTCAAGACAAGTGCTGCTACTTCAACTAGATGATACTACTACTTCTACACTACAGTTAAATGCAGGACATCACATTGCAAACGAACAGCCAACCTCTTCTTGTCGTGAAAGTAACCTTCATGGGTATTTTCACGACAGGTTTTCTGGGTGCCAGAATGGCGGCCTGCAGGCTGACTCGATTTGTCACTTTCTGGTGCAAACAAAAGGCGTAAGAAGATTCTAGCGCCACGAAAGTCTTCTTAACTTGATGTTCGACATGTTTCCTAATGAGACACGCATATTTAGTGTCTTCAGTAGCACAGTGGTGTACAAATACGTGTAGTTTATCAAGATGTGGTTGGCACCCAGAAAACCTGTTGTGAAAATACCCTAGAAGGTTACTTTCACATGTCGTGAAAATAACACCTGCCTTTAAATTTAAAAGGAAATCTAAAAGTTGGCCTACTTTAAAATAAACTGGTAAAAAACAACATTGAGATCAACTATCATCATGTTGACACAGTCAGCTGAGCTGTCTCATATCTAGTTAAAATGAAAGTAAACATAAACAACACATAAATCATAAGGTATAAAATGACATACAGTACACAATCTATAATATAATATTGGCCTACATTATCTGACACTGACAGATTTGTATGTTATCTTTAACCAGCTTTCCTATAAACTATATAAAGTGAAAGACCAGGTGTACACATTGTCCCTTCTTTACATCATGCTTTCTTCTGTCGTGGTTTGAAGAGGGAATTTCTTAGCATACTCATGCTATACTACACCTGATTTTGTATAATACATTCTCACTTCTCAATCTGCATTAACGATCCATGATGACAAAACACTACAACTACAAATAATGGTTACAAACATTCAAATCACAACCGCATTACTAGCATAATTCATGACTTGGGCACTTCATGTCTATCTCTTTTTTAATGGCGTGGCATTGATTCAGAAACACACCCAATCAAAGGATTGGATCATAACCATTCCAGTCGATTTCTGCATCTGTCCATCTGGGGATGGCAAATCAAGGAAGGAATTTTTTTAGAAAAACAATATTAACAATTCATCAACAAGGTTGATTTTATTTTGACTATGATTATAATCCACTGGGTTGCCATAATCCGACGGGGAAGATATCCCGGTTGGCATGTCCAAAACATTGATTCATTAACTATGTACAGTCTACGACTGTACGTAGTATGACAGATTTCAGGGTTGTGGAAAAATTTCAGATTTTCATTTCAAGGTGGGAAAATGTTCCAAACAAGCATGACTTTGACCAACAATTGAATAAACCTATGGTAAATGGTGACTTACTTGGTCCGTATACAGTTATCCAGTGGTGGTATGAGCTCTTCCTCTGAATTTGGTGCTCTGAAGGACGGGTTTGTGGTTGCTGGGGATAAGATGAAATAAGATTCACTAAAAATCCATGAACATGAAATTTGGTTCAGATGTAGGCCTACTACTACTACATAACACATGGACATAATAACAGAATCCCATTGTCTTGTCTGATCTAAAGTCTTTGAGATTGAGGTTTGAAGGGTGATCAACATCATCTCCTACTCCTACTCCTACTCCTACTCCTACTCCTACTACTACCACTATACCACCACCACCACCATCACCACCACCACCACCACCACCACCCAATGCCAATAAAGGGCAAATTGAGTACCGGATAAGGACAAGCCAATAAAGCCACTTTGTTAGTACTTCTACTTCTAACAACACAAACATTATGAATACTCAGCTTTACTTTCATTTGTTCAAAACATGTCATGAAAAGTATCATAAACATGCGGGTGAGTCAAACACACAATGTCTCTAGCTGAAGTTTTCAGAATGGAAAAGGGTAGGCCTACACACAACAAATCCAAATAGAATGCATGGTAAAATAGTAGCACAATATAACAAACATGAGACATACAGATAGTGAGTCTGATTTCCTCCTGCTGCCTGGATAAGCCGTCGTAATAGATGAGGTCAAATCTGCGTTCCGCTTTCCAGTCGTTGACAAGGTCTCGGCGAGCAGAGAAGAGTACACTGAAGTGGCTCTCACTGCAAACCACCCATATTGGGTATTTGGGGGTTTTCAGAAAGGTCCCAACCTGCCAGAGACAAGAATAATTTAAATGATGATCATTACACCCATAGGTGTGTAGAGCAGCAAAATAATGATGGTTAGTTATAATCAGTAGTAGTTAGTAGTTAGTACTGAATAGGAAGAATGATATTGATAATAATAGGAATTCATATTTGTTTAAAATCAGTAATGATGATTCCAATTTGGTACTAATAATACAAATAACAATTGTAAACCAGATGAAAGATAATTATTTATAAGAAGAAATCATAGTCATAGCGATTAGGATTAGACACATGTTATAAATAAAAAGAGGAATAAAGAACTATACTTTTACTGTTTTACACACCACCTTACTGATAAAATAAACTTACTTGGCAAGACTTTTTTTGTGATGTTAGTGTTAGAGTTAGAATCAGAAGATAAAGAAGATAAAGCATTTATAAATTATACCCAACAAAACTCTATACTGCACTGTATAAATTCCCATATTATGTA